>JABSNV010000299.1:0-62894 GCA_024085815.1 Flaveria linearis | reverse complement strand
TGTACGGTAGGTTCACATTTTCATTACAAACCAGAGTTCTTAAAAAACTGAATTTATATAAAAAATATTTTTTATAAAAAATCTTAAAACGAATGTTTAAAAACAAATATTTAGATAAAGGGTTAAAATGGTATAATTATTTTATTTCTTCAACTATTAGGGATATATAATTTTAATTATATTTATATTAAAATATTATACTGTAACTATTCGTGTTTATTATCATTTATAATCCATTTAATGAATGAGTTTTTAGCCTATCGATCTATCTATCTAAAAAAACTAAAATAAACGTGACACGATTGTAAAACTCATCATATTAATTTTCTCATTTCTCTATATTATTAATAATATTATTGAATACTAATAATATTACTCATAACATCTTCAATTAAAAAATATCTTAATAAATTAAAAACCTATATTTATTAAAATCACACTTTTTAAAACAATAGTTTTATAAATACTAAATGCAATGAACTATTTTTTAAAATCATTTTCTAAAATAAAATATATTAAAAATCATAATATTTTATAAAACAAAAGTTTAAAAAAGTGCATCATTGTTTGTTTACTTAAAGTAGCTTTATAAGTTATTATAATCATATTTTATCTTCAAACATGATTTGTAATGCATAAATTTTATTACTAATTATTTAATATTTATTTATTCAATCTATGTAATACACGAGGACTAACCTAGTTTATATAACCAAAACTGATCTACTATGCCCATTTACTTGTTTGTGTTCTAACATTACCATGACATATTGAATTACTCTTTGAAGAAAACCTTATAACTATAATGTAAAAATACTAATAGTTATTTTTGAGTATACAAGTATTTACAAAATTTTATTAGTACAAATATTTAACACTTATATTGTGGTTTTTTATGTGATTGTCATTTGTAATAAATACAAAACAAGGATGAATCTATGATAATTATGCTACTGACGTTGTTATTGGTAATAAAAAAAAGTTGAAAGAATTATCAGTCAAATAATAGTATAATTATTATTGACAATGGGTAATAGGGTGGAAAATCCAAAAAAATTAATTTTTATATTATGATTTAATGTTTGTGGTAATTTTAGACATATTTTGTTTTCTTTTATAACTTTTAAAATTTAATATTTCTTAAATTATGAATATACCATTGACATGTTTATTTATTTTTCTATGTTTCGTTATAAATTTTGTTCAAACGAATTCGGGTCAATATCATATACCGTTACTTCTCTTTTTTATCTTCGTTTCCATGTTCCTTAACATCATATACACAAAAAATCGTTACGGCTTTTATTTTATATACATTTTAATATAAATCTTATTTAAAACCGAGCCGCCGCACCTCGCGGACATAATCCATATTTGTTTTTCTTTCGTAACTTCCAAGTAAAATATTTCTTAAATCAAAAATACCGTTACAATTTCCTACAATAGCGATTTAACCAAATTCATTATGACTTCAGTCACGTTAAAAATACTTACTTTACTTAATTATTTTAAACTTGCTTTCATGTCCATTACCGCTCACTTTCACACCGTACACAACGTATAGAAAAATCTTAAACGTACCCTCATGGTATCTACTTCTCGACATAAATTGATAGAAAACCACACGCCGCAACAGGCGAGCTTACTAAAACCAAGGGTCACATGTACAATTCCACAAACATAAAAGCATCAACACATTCCCAAATCCCAACCCCCAACAACACTCCTCTTTCCCAAACCCCAAAACCACAGCGTCGCCGCCACCACCACCAAAACCCTCATCTCCGCCACAATGTCACAATCCCTAGAGCTTCTGCTCATTCAATTCCTGATGCCCGACAACGACGCACGGCGCCAAGCGGAGGACCAAATCAAGCGTCTAGCCAAAGATCACAGGTGGTTCCGGCCCTCATCCTCCACCTCCGTACCGCCAAAACGCCAACGTCCGCCAGCTCGCCGCCGTGCTCTCCGCAAGAAGATCACCGGCCATTGGGCCAAGCTGCCGCCGCAGGACCGACAGAAGTCAAACAGTCGCTCATTGATAGCATAACTATGGAGCACAGGTTCGGAAATCGTTGTTTTGTGTTGGTTAGCGTTAATTGTGGTGTGGTTGTATGTTAGATGAGTTTTTTCGTGAGATTGAAGTTTGGTATGTCTGATTGGCGCGAAAGAGGAGAGAAAGTGAAACGTTTGTTTGAAGAATACGCATCTATTGAGTTACTTTGATGGGTAAAAATGTAACATGATTGTTGTGTGATAGGTTTTTTCTTTTTGTAGAGAAGTGTAGAATTGTGGCTGAAGAAATAAAGAACTATATGAATATAATGCGAATATTGTTTAGGAAGTGTAAAGTGGCTATCAGGATAATTGGTATTATGTTATTGGAATTTGGAAGTCTAATTTAAGATATGGTGATGTTGCAAAGCATGTTGTAATTTTGTTTTGATGGACTGATTAAGTTCAATGTATTCATTTAATGGTCTCAAGGGTCATAAAGGCAGTTGTCTTTTTGAGATTTTGTTGCATATTAATGATTAATCTTTTGTTATCCCCTTTATGCGGTACTCACGTTTAGTTAGATTGAATTTATGTTTTTTCATCATCATGGTGTGCTTTTTCTTATCTTTATTAACAAAGTAGGAGTAATTGTTTCTGATGGATATTTTGTTTTTTCAGTCCACCCGTGAGGCGCGCTAGTGCAAATGTGGTGAGTATTATTGCAAAGTACGCGGTTCCTGGTGGAGAATGGCCAGATTTACTGCCATTTTTGTTCCAGTGCAGTCAGAGTCCACAAGAAGACCATAGAGAGGTGCTTTGTCTCTTGATATTTTAAGCTTAATTCTTTTTACAAATTTTGATGTATCATTATTGTTGATAATACCTACTTGCACACAAGGATAATATAAAAGCATTCACATGATTATAGAAAACATATGTTTAACCCATCTAGCAAGAAAACCCGCATTTAACGAAATATTGTTAAGAATCACATATGTTTGAAATATTTTCCTGTGATTTAGAGATGTTCAAATTTTGCTTGATGCACCAATATCTTGTACTTCAGTTGCCTTTTTTCTCTCTCCCGCATAGTACATAGTTAATAAAATAATAAGCGAATAAGTGTTGTATTTTTTATGACACTAGGTGGCATTGATATTGTTCAGCTCATTAACCGAGACTATTGGGGAGTCATTTCGACCATATTTTGCCGATTTACAAGCACTTCTACTCAAGTGTCTACAAGATGAGACTAGCACTAGTGTTAGAGTTGCCGCCCTCAAGTAATATATTTTATTATTAGAACTTGTGAGAAGACACACACACACATGTTTTAGTTTTGGTTTACTATAAACAGTTTTGGACTTTTTAGTGCTAATATAGTTTATATGCTTTGTACAGGGCGGTTGGCTCTTTTATTGAGTTCACTCATGATGCAGCTGAAGTGGTAAGTCTGTTTGATCCCTCTACCCATATTGTACTTGGCTTTATTTTATACAGCTCACCGAGTTACAAGTTGTTATATTGACACCAAGGCTGTAATAGTTTCTTTTATTATGACCTGCAATAGTTACTTAACTCTTTTTATTTGTTTTACATAATGACCAAAAAACAGTTACTTGAAATTGTTGAGTTTAATTAGTAATCTAGGTAATGCTTTATATTAGAAGAAGTTGTACACTAAAATGTTGATTCTGCATTTCTAAAGATGCATTACTATCATATGCATACAGATTAAATTTCGGGAATTTATTCCCAGCATCTTAAATGTTTCAAGACAATGCATTGCCTCCGGTGATGAAGATGTTGCAATAATTGCTTTTGAGATATTTGATGAGCTGATTGAATCTCCAGCACCACTTCTTGGAGATTCTGTCAAAGCCATTGTCCAGTTCTCTCTGGAGGTTTGCTCAAGTCCAAATCTGGATTCCAGCACACGTCATCAGGTTAAAATTTATACCTTTTGGTATTACCTTTTTTTCTCTATGCTTTGCTGTTAATGGCTTTGATGTATCAGGCTATTCAAATAATTTCTTGGCTTGCGAAGTACAAAGCTAGTTCTCTTAAGAAGCATTCATTGATCATCCCGATCCTTCAAGTTCTGTGCCCACTACTAACAGAGTCGACCAATAGGGAAGAAGGCGATGATGATCTGGCACCAGATCGTGCTGCTGCAGAAGTTCTTGATACCATGTCTTTAAAGTTGCCAAAACACATGTTTCCACCTGTTTTTGAATTTGCTTCTTTGAGCAGTCAAAGTGCTGACCCAAAATTTCGGGAAGCTTCAGTCACAGTTTTGGGTGTTATTTCAGAGGGTTGTTTGGAGTTAATGAAACAGAAGCTTGGGCCTGTTCTTCAGATAGTGTTGGGGGGTTTAAGAGATCCTGAACAGGTTGTAAGAGGAGCTTCCTCTTTTGCATTAGGTCAATTTGCTGAGTATCTGCAACCTGAGATTATTTCTCATTATGAAAGTGTTCTTCCTTGTATATTAAACGCCATAGAAGATTCATCTGATGATGTCAAGGTATATACAGATTAAGAAGTCATCGGTTCCTTAATTAGCTAATCATATAAAAAGGTGAACAGCTTTGTTCCCATGTTTGTTTCAGGCAACTTTTTTTTGCCCCAGAAAAACGACCATTAAATTTTCAGAAAATTTGATGGTAAATCTTAAAAGGCTACTATAATTTTAATCATTTGTAACCTGTTACCAGGTCATAATAATGACATGACAATAAGTTTTACTACCATGTTGACCTTTTTTTTTGACATGAAGCTCAAACTTGTTTCAGATTAGCTGAATAAATCTGAATTTGAGAGGTTTTGTTGGGGTAAAACATAGTTGGTAACCTGAATATCAATTGGACCAAAGTTGATTATGTTGTTTTCAAATCGTTCTAATCTCTGATGAATGTTATTTTTCATATTTACAATGGAAGAAACTCTTTTTCCTATGCAGGAGAAGTCATACTATGCATTGGCAGCATTTTGTGAGAACATGGGTGAAGAAATTCTCCCTTTTCTTGATTCTTTGATGGGAAAACTATTTGCCGCTCTGCAAACAAGCAAGCGAATGTTGCAGGAAACATGCATGGTAATGATACAATCTATTATACATGAATTACTTACATCAGTAAGCTTCTCATATTATATTTGAATTTACTTATAACATTAGTAAACTTCTCATAACTTATCCTTACTTTTTTGTAGTCTGCGATTGGTTCAGTTGCATCTGCTGCAGAGCAAGCATTTCTACCATATGCTGAACGGGTTTTGGAATTGATGAAGAATTTCATGGTGCTTACAAGTGATGAGGACCTTCGTTCACGAGCTAGGGCTACAGAGCTGGTGGGAATAGTTGCCATGGTTGCTGGAAGGGCAAGGATGGAACCAATTATACCGCCTTTTATTGAAGCTGCAATTTCTGTAATACTCCTGTCATTCTTCTATGTATCTGAAAGTTGAAGGTGGAAATCAGTTGGCGCGGCAGGTTGGGAATTGGTCAGGCTGGGTGATATTGATACGGGTTGGTTTTAAATCATAACAGTTTTTTTTTCCAATGTTTCTAATTTTCAAATAAATAATTAGTGTCTCAAATACAATTAAAATAATTTTATTTCATAATAATCATTTTTAAATAAAATCATCTAGGAGAGTTCATGCATTAAAAAATAAACTTTTGCCGATTTTCTACCTGTTGACCTGTTTCCTACTTGTCTAATATTTTTTCTATGTATTTATTTACCCATTTGACTCTATAGAGATGAAATATAATGAAAGCTAAAGCATTTATAAGTAAAATATACTGTTCAGGGATATGGGCTGGAGTACAGTGAACTTCGTGAGTATACTCATGGATTTTTCAGCAACGTTGCAGAAATTTTGGAAGATGGAATGGTTCAGGTATATGTATTTGTGTTACTTTGGGATATGTGCTGGCAAAACCAAGATTTAATCTAATTTGGAATAATATTATTGACTATAACAGTATCTACCTCATGTTGTGCCTTTGGTGTTTGCTTCCTGTAATCTTGATGATGGTTCTGCTGTTGATATTGATGATTCTGATGATGATAACGAGAATGTAAATGGGTTTGGTGGAGTATCATCTGATGATGAAGCTCATGATGAACCTAGAATGAGAAATATCAGTATAAGAACTGGGGTTTTAGATGAGAAAGCGGCTGCAACTCAAGCCCTTGGTCTATTTGCTCTACATACAAAGAGCGCATATGCCCCGTATCCTTATGATCATATATACCTTCTATTATTTTTATAAATAAATCAACATCCAATGTTGTAGTTCTTTAATGATCTCAAGATATTGGAAGAGTCATTAAGGATTCTGGTGAAGCATTCCAGCTATTTCCATGAAGACGTTCGACTCCAGGCCATTACTGGCTTAAAAAGTAAGCAATAAACAATTCTTGTCATTCATGGCCAGTGTTTAGTTCTTTGATCTTCACATTCGGTGTTTGTTCATGGTATATCCAGCTCTAAATTTAAATTGATTTTTGATGGCAGATATGTTAATAGCTGCACATGCAGTCTTCCAAGTACAAAATGTAAGTGTAGTCTATTCCATTTTTCTTTTTAATAATTTGTGGTTATTTGTGCTATTTTTTATGTATATAGAAAATCTATTCTGTTGATCAATATGCCATATGTGTAAGGGCCTTACAGTAATTCCATGTCTGGAAAACGTTTCTCTACTCTTATTATCAACTAGTTACTGATAGAAGTGGGAAATGGGTGGGTTGGGTAATGGGTCAATCTGGGTTTGGATCATCAAAGCTCGTGTCAGCCGACTTGCAAGGACTTTTTCTCTTTGCCTGTTGAACCTATTCAATGTTATTATGAAAACTGAAACCACATAGTCTCATTATATACAAGAATGAATTGGAAGGTTTTATGCATTTGTATACAATTTGAGTAACTTGTTTGACCTATTTTCATATAAGCTAAGTTTCTAGCTTTGATCTATTAGAGATTAAGTATAATCTTGAATCGATTCATTTTTGTAATAAATGGGCCGAAATGCTACCTCTAGTTATCAATCTTAAAATTTTCATGTTTGAACATTTCTCTCTCTCTCTCTCTCACACACACACACAAAAAAAACTGGTATCATTTGTAACCTCTTGCCATGTACGTCTGTTGTAATTGTTTGTCCGGTTTTACAGGATGGAGCATCCAAGGCAAGAGAAATACTTGGTGAGTCGATGTTTTGTTAATGTGATTAAATGAAGTTTGTCACTACTCACTAGCTTAATATCTAGTTGCTTATAAAGTTCTTGATTGTTTTCACAATAATTTAAAATTCAGATACTGTAATGAACATTTATATCAAGACAATGAATGAAGATGATGACAAGGAAGTGGTTGCTCAAGCTTGCATGAGTGTAGCAGACATAATTAAAGATTTTGGATATGTTGCTGTTGAACCTTGTAAGGACATCTTTGGTCATATTTTCTTTGAGACTTGCTAATGTTAAATGATATTTCTTCTTGTATAAACTAACTTGTCAAATGTACTCAATACTTGATGTGGTTATAATTCAGATATGCCTCGGCTTGTAGAGTCAACTCAGGTCTTACTTAGACAGGAATCCGTCTGTCAACAAATAGAATCAGACAGTGATATTGATGATGATGATACTGAGCATGATGAAGTGCTTATGGATGCTGTATCAGACCTTCTTCCTGCATTTGCCAAGGCCATGGGTTCCCACTTTGCACCAATCTTTGCAACTTTATTTGACCTGTTAATGAAATTCGCGGTAAGCCTACTCAAAGCTTTATGGTGTAGAAGTTTTTCGTTCTTACCTTTAACTTTTTGTAAAGGTGGCAATTTCATCCCATTTAATTGTGTGTTATTTTATTTCTAATGGATTATGCAGCTAAATTTTTTAATGAAAATGGATATGGTTGAATAGGTCAAACAAGCTGAATGTCAACTGAAATATATACAGATGCATGAAACTTGCAAAATTTTCTTTGTTAGAAGGATTAGATAATTATTCTAATAATATAGTATAGTAACCTTATTTAACAAATTACTACATTAGTTAATTATATTTTAAAAAGATGGAGATTAGTTTTGCGGGTCAGCCCAACTTGTTTTGATCCACACAAACCCTACACATTTTGACTTAAACCCATTAATATTTTGCCTGACCCAACCAGTTTGCCATCTCTTAACTATCTGTAACTCTTGTCCTAAGCAGTTAATGCGGCCGATATATCGGTGATATATCACCGATATATCGGTTATCGGTCTCTAGAGAAAATATCGGTCCAAAATATCGGTCCTTATATCGTTGGCGATAATATCGGCCGATATTACCGATATATCGCTGATTACCGATATATCAGCCGATATTACCGATATATTGACCGATATCACCATGGTTGTAAAATCGCTAGTCGCTAGTCGGGCGGTGGGGTAGGGACTAGGGATTAATCGGGATTAATAGGGATTAATCGGATTGGGATTTTATATGTTAATTTACAAATTTATAATATATACAATATTTTTAAAATTATACATATAATTTTTTATATCCGACTGATTTGTATTATATTTTGACTGATTTTCTCTAAATTTTAGCTGATTTTGACCAAATATGATAAAATTTGACTAGTTTGACCAATTTTCTTTGATTTCTGGCCGATTTTGACTGATTTTGACCTTTGACTGATTAACTAGGCGATTAGCTAAAATCGAATCGGTGGATGACCGATTAGCGATTAATCGGGGATTAATCGGTGCTAGGCGGTGATTTTTACAACACTGGATATCACTGATACATCAGCCGATATTATGTCATCATGTTTAAATACTAACTATTGACTTTTAGTTTTTTAGAATTTTGACTATTTACTTCACTATCTTAGTATCTTATTATTAATATATATGGGTTTTAGTGTTTATATATGTATATATATTATGCAATTACCGATATCTCACCGATATATCACCGCGAGAACCGATATATCAAATATCGGTCAGTGACCGATATCCGATATTTCACCGATTTAACTGCTTAGCTCTTGTCAATTGGTGGTCTTGCAGAAAGGTTCACGCCCAGCACAAGATCGGACAATGGTGGTTGCATGCCTTGCAGAAGTTGCTCAGGATATGGGTGCTCCAATTGCTGCCTATGTTGATGTACTTCCTTGTGACTCGAATCTCGATTGCATACACTCTTCAGATGACAATCTTTTCTGTTGCACTTTTATTCTATCAATTTTTGTTCATGGGATACTGAATTGTGTTTCAGGCAATCATGCCCTTAGTACTTAAAGAATTAGCTTCATCATCTGAAACTAATAGGAGAAATGCTGCATTCTGTGTTGGGGAGTTGTGCAGAAACGGTGGCGCCTCAAGTCTCAAGTACTCTTCTACTTTCATACGCTTTAGTATTGCACTTTTGATTTACTTCTCTGTGCTTGATTTGACTAAAGGTGGTGATGTTGACCTATTTACTTATGGACGGGTCAATTTGATTTTATATTTAATGTGTCCAATGGATTATGAAAAAAGTTAGAATAAATGGAAACGCACCATGTGTTGAGTGGGTCAAAAGGGCCGAAAAACTTTTTTAATGCTTTTTGGCTCGAAATTATAAATTCTTGAAATCATATGTTAATTTTTTTATTTGACACCAAATATACTACATTTTTAAATTTGGCTTAGAACATTTTTGGGTCAACGCAACCTGACCTGGAATATATCAATGGGTACAAAACTTGGCATTCTTTAACCCGTGACACAACCATATTACTACCTCTGCTTTTTGTGCTCACTTTTCTTCAATACCTCTTTACTAACAAGTCTGTATTGTTTTTTTCTTTCCTGTTGTTCTGTTCACTAAATATTGATTTTGACGTGATGAATTGTTCCCGCCTTTAAATCAGATACTTCGGTGATGTGTTACGTGGCCTTTATCCGTTGTTTGGAGAATCCGAGCCAGATGATGCAGTAAAGGACAATGCTGCTGGTGCAGTTGCAAGGATGATTATGGCCCACCAGGAGTCTGTCCCATTAAACCAGGTTCATATACTTCATGCTGTTGTTTTGAAAAGGTGTTTACGAATGAAAAGTCGTCACATTGATCTTGGTTCATAATTTTGATATATTTCTATCCTCAGGTCCTCCCTGTTTTCGTCAAGGGTCTTCCTTTAAAGGAAGATCATGAGGAATCCATGCCTGTTTATAGCTGCATTTGCAATCTAGTTCTATCATCTAACCCACAGGTACTTTAAGATTTATTTTTCTGTCCCTTGAAGGTAGTGATCAAATATACTTGCTTTCAGCGGCTTAAGCGGCCTTTTAGGATTTAAAAGTTAAGTAGATGTGGCGGCTTGAACCCTTTCTCTATGAAAACAGGTCGAGTCAGGCCTGTTGCGGTTTGCTAATGAGTCAAAATGGTAATATATTGGAAAGTAGCTAAACCTGAAACAGGCATTCGGGTTAAACATGGATTTTAAAATGCTTACATTTTATCATATTATAAGATAGCATTCTAATCGCAGTTATTCAATGAATGTTTTCAAAATTGGAAATATTGGACACAACAATGTTGGCGCAGCCTACGCCCCTAAACTAGGGGGTTCAAAGCCTTACATAGTCCCCATCTTCTATGTTAACACTAACCTTTGCAATTCATGCATAAAGAAAATCAAGTGCAAGTTTACTTAACATACATGGTCTTGTGATCACATGCATGTTATATCAATTATCCTAGTCGGTCCAGTGTTGCAAACATCATGATTCCTAGCGGATTAATTGGCCAAAAATCGCTAATCGGCCATTGGTCTAGTAACTTTTAGGTAATCGGCCAATCAATCGCTAGGCGGTAAATGTTGGTCAAAATCGGGCCTAGGTGGTCCTAATCGGCCAAAAATTGGTGATTTCGGCAAAGGAAATCCAGCCAAACTCTGGAAATTCTGGCAAATTTTGGGTGTTATTATAAAACTGAAGATTTTTATAAATATTACTAATAAAAATGTGTGTATATGTAAGTAACAGAGAATTACATATATAAAATTTACCAATTAATCCCAATTGATCCCTAGTGAGTACCCCACCGCCCGACGCGTAGTGATTTCTACAACACTTGATAAAACCTAGAAAAATACTTACATATAAAGACTCAATTTCTAGACCTATTTATATTAGAGACTTGCAACTCAAGTGTCCTTAAATGACTCAAATTGAAACACCAAACAAATCCGAACAGACCTGGCATTTAATAGACGACTCAAACAAATCAAGAATAAGGAAATTAGTGACAGACCCTCTCAACTATCTATCATGTAATTACAAGATTAGTCCAACTATAAAGTAGAACAAACCCCATCTTTAGGTTTAGTCTCATGCCATACATCAACCAAGAATATCTATTTAAAGGTAATCCATAACATACATAGAGTCATTCAATCAACATGGTATACTGGTATGCCCATATTACCCACGGAGCAGTGTTGTAAAAATCGGCCTAGGCGGTCGATTAATCGGGGATTAATCGGTAGTCGGCCCATTACCTTGTCGATTTCAGCTAATCGGTACCAAAAATCGGTAGTCGGTCTTAGGTGGCATTAATCGGAATTAATCGCTAGTAATCAGATAAATTTTTCTAGGCAGCCAAAGTCGGTCAACTGTGTTTTTTCTGCTTCTTGGTCAAAATCGGACCCAGCCGGTCCTAATTGGCCAAAAATCATTTGTTTTTGCGAGAATCCGGCAACTCTCTGGTCAGATTCCGGTGAATTTCCGGTCGTATTCCGGCAAGATGCAAAATTTCCGGCTCCATCTCAGAAATTCCCGGAAAAATATGAAATTTCAGGCCAAATATGTATGTATATATATCTGAACATTTGTATTAAAAATACATGTAAAAATGTTTGTTTCTATATATAAAACTGAAATTTATATATAGAACTCTAATCCGATTAATCCCAATTAATCCCTAGTCGGTGCCTCACCTCCCGGCTAGCGCCTGACGATTTTTACGACATTGCCACGGAGTTCCAAGTATTTTAATTTTAATAAATTTTTTTGACTCGATTTAACTATTCCATGTCTCTAAATTTTAAATCTTGTTAACAGATTGCTCCTCTAGTTCCGATTTGGTCAATGTTTTTGCACAAGTGGCTGTATCACCACTTGAAACACCTGAAGTGAAAGAGCAAATAGGAAGGGCATTTGCTCATTTATTAGCAATTTATGGTCAACAGTTGCAGCCCCTCTTGGGTAGTCTCTCACCTACTCATGCTAATGCTTTGGCTGCCATTGCACCAAAAAGTTGACGGTAATCAAGCTCAAGAAGATGTTCAACTGCAATTTAAATACTGTTCTTTCCTCAAGTGGAATCATTTGGAGCATTATTTTTTTATTAAAGTTTCAGCATGCCAGAAAGACTTGTTTTTCAGTCAGGTATACTACTTATTAGCTATTTTCTCGATACACATTTAAATATGCAAAAAGGCCCCAAACATCAAGGCTTGCTAGGGTTTGTGATAAATTCTATATATATGGTCTTTTCTTGATTTTGCAAACTACGAATTATTTGAAAGTAGAGGAGGCAATTTCGACCTATTACTAATGAATGGGTCGCCCGGGTGTGTTTTATCTTGAACAGTTCATATAATTTTGTTAAGGTAAGAGTGAAACGGGTCAAAGGTTTGAAGAAGTTGATGGAGGTCTTTTCTTAAAGCATACGATCTCCTAAATCATTTTATTCAAGATTTGGATTATTATTATATTCATGTTGTTTTTGTGATCATAAATAACTCATTAATTGCTTATAAAAAGAAAGAACAATGGCTATTTCATCCCTAACCCCATTTTGAAATCTGCTCAACTTGCCACCTCTACATAGTACACAACTGTTCATTCCTATCAAGTAGAAGTTAAGTTTCCATATATGATCAGACTCCTGTCTTATCTTCGTTCACCGTCACATATTATGATATGAGCCACGGTCGTTGAAGGGACAACTGTGCACAACACGGGTCCTACTTGTTACATTAATTATATAATATTATCATTTCAGGTCTTTGTTTGCCTCCGTCAACCATCTCCAGTTTTCCCCAATGGAGCTATATATATTTCTTTCATTCTTGATGTGGTATTCATTTCACCCCCGCATAATGTTTGTTTTGTGCGTTTACTTATATATAATTTACTTATGCTTGTGCTCACATAGTGAAGATACACTCAGTTGAGATGTGTGTATTATAAGGCAATTTTTTTTAGGTTTTCATTTATACAGTGTGATGGAAAGGGGTTTGTCGAGTGAAGCATCATTAGTCTTGTTTTCATTTCTTCAGTTTGTTGTGAACTTGGGTGAATAACAAGTGTCCTATTTTTGTGCACGTATGTCTTGTGGCTGGAAAGCTCTTTTCCTATATATATAGTGAATACGTGACTGCTTATCATTTGTTGCTGGAAATCTCTTTTCCTATATATATATGTAGTGAATGCGTAACTGCTTATCATATATGCTGACACGCGCGTGTTTGATGTTACATTAAATGAGCTCGCAGATCAAAACAAGACGGCTATGGGTTTCGCTGTGTGCTTTTTGTAACCATGATACGTTCATCATCATCATCATCGAATCATGATGCGTGATCACCAGCTAGTTTGCTATTTTGTTTTTCTTTATAATGTGACAAGAGCTTTTAATTGTTTAGTTACTTTTCAATATAAAAAGAATCTTCTTTCTATAATTTTTAGTCGTTGAAGATCATAAAAAAACTAGTATTATGATCTCGTGTTGTGATAGAAATGTCAAATCATAAAAAATTAATGTTGAATATTTGCCAAAAGTTCGTGCGTTGAAGGACGAGTGTTTAAGCCTATTTAAACTGTTGATTCTTTTATAAAATTTTTTCCTCCTGCTTTTAGCTACAAATTTTAAAATATAATATTTATAAATTAATTTGTGCAGCCTATTTTTATAAAAGCTAATATATTTATTGCTTTTTTCAAGGTTGTGGAACACTTATTTTGATTGATATTCTGGCATGAATTTTTTTAATGGTCTCATTTTATTTAAATTTGTAGCCACGAGCAAGTGAAAAGTAAATTGTAAAAGAATCGACATTTTTAATGAGTTTTGAGACCTTGTATGTTCGTACATTGATGAGTTGTATATTTTGGTGTACAATGCCGTTTGAATTTAGCGAACTCGTCAGTAAAGATAAGCACGTCACAATGGTGAATTTGAAAATTTTAAAACGTTAAAAGTTTATAAGAAAAATCAGGAACTTTTTATTGAATATTTCAAATAAAACAAATACATAACTATAGGATATAAATATATATGCATCTAAACTTAAGGGGTTGTAATGCAAGAAAACTAATTAATACGTCGTACTATCGTATACATGTAAGAGCATTCACAGTGGAATCTCTAAAAATATGTGAGTGTGTGGTATATTATATAAAATGGTTTTGAGTGGTTGTGAGTGAATGAGAGAGAAAATGTTATTGTAGATTGGTATATTTGAAGGATTACTGTTCAGTCGTTATAATTTTTTAATATTTTAAAAAATGGTTGTGAGTGAGAGAGAAAAAAAACTAATGATAAGGGTATAAAAATCTTATTTAATTAAAAAAAAGAGAGAAAATATAGTGTAATTATATTGATAAAAATAAGAAATCCACAGTGAATGTTTAAAATGTATATAAATTTGTAGCCAACAGCAAGTGAAAAGCAAATTATAAAGAATCGACATTTTTAATGAGTTTTGAGACCTTGTATGTTCGTACACTGATGAGTTGTATATTTTGACGTACAATGCCGTTTGAATTTAGTGAACTCGTAAGTAAAGATAAGCACGTCACAGTGGTGCATTTGAAAATTTTAAAACGTTAAGTTTCTAAGAAAAACCAGGAACTTTTTTTGAATATTTCAAATAAAACGAATACATAACTATAGGATATAAATATATATGCATCTAAACTTAAGGGGTTGTAATGAAAGAAAACTAATTCATATGTCTTACTAGTGTATACATGTAACAACATTCATAGTGAAATCTTTAAAAATATGTGAGTGTTTGGTATATTATATGAAATGGTTTTGAGTGGTTGTAAGTGAAGGAGAGAGAAAATGTTATTGTTGATTGGTATATTTGAAGAATTACTGTTCCCGTCCCTATAAATTTTTTAATATTTTAAAAAATGATTGTGAGTGAGGGAGGGAGAAAAAACTAATGATAATGGTATAAAAAATATTATTTACTTAAAAAAAAAATAATAATTTTTAGTGTAATTATATTGATAAAGATAAGAAATCTACTGTGAATGTTTTAAATGTATATAAACTTAAGGTGTTATAATCAATATTTTAAAACCGGACCAGACAGTGAACCGGACGCCTTACCGGTTCACTGGTCGGACCGGTTCAACCGGTCGGACCGTATATAAGAACCGGACCGTATTTATGTAAAAATTACAAAAAAATAAACAATTTTATAAAAAAGCCGGTTCAACCGGTTCAACCACCGGTCCGAACGCCGGTTCGACCGGTTCAACGGTCCGGTTACCGGTTCGACCGCCGGTTCGACCGGTTCAACCGGTCTGACCACCGGTTCACTGTTAAACTGGTTTTAAGCACCAAACCGGACCGGATTGAAGTCCGGTTCCCGGTCGAACCGGTCGGACCGGCCGGTCCGGTCCGGTTTTCAAAACATTGGTTATAATGAAAAGAAAAACTAACTAATACTATGCTAGAGACAAAAGAAACTAAAAGACAAAAGAAGGTTATGCATAAATAATTTATACTACTTAATGTGTTTTGAGTTTGCTATACGGCATTTAAAATATAGATAATTAATGTGTCCTTATTGTTATCCATCTTAAGCTCTAATCTTTAAGATAGATTTGGGCTTTTTAACCGGGTTTCGGGTTCCTAGGGTGAGTTTCCTCGGGTTTTTAAATGTAGAAAATCAACCCGAAGACCGAACTAAATAAACTATATTTATTCGGTATTCGGTTTTTGATTTTCGGGTTTATTCGGGTGGGTTAATCGATAATCGGGTTGGTCCACTTGTAAATTTAAAAATAAAAGACAACATGCTTTAAAGTGTTTCGGTTTTGATAATTGGATTTGACATCTCTTCACAAAAAGCTTTGTAGTTATAGTTGAAAAAAAACACAATATCAACTTATAGATCCACATTGCTAAAACATACGCGAACATTATAACTGTTATTGATCGAACAAAGGAAAGAAATAACACGTTACTAGGCCTATAAAACACATTTTCCTTATATTATTAAGCTTTTACGTACAATGAGTAAAAACATAGATTCAAAACAAATATATGATAATGCTCGAATATGGAATCATTATATCTTGTTTGTAATCGGTTTAAATGGTTTAGTATGAAAGATGGCCTGATGGAATGATTGAGTTTAAAACTTGTGTCATCGATTGAAACTAGAGTGATGGAAGCATTGATCGAGCTCATAAAAAGTTAAAAATAGATGATGTAGATTGAAATCCTAGAATATGGAATATGGATCATCAATTATGACGATATGGTATTATTCTGGTCAACCCGAATTGCCAAAACACAACCCAAAGACCGACTTAAATAAGAATTTCGGATTCGGGTTTGATTGTATTTGGGTTTGGTTTTTTCGGGTTCGCTTTTTTCGGGTTATGCCTTAATCATGTTCGGGTAGAGTATAATCGGGTTAGGTATTCAGGTTCGGGTAAAAATGACACCCTACTTTAAACAAACATGCATTTCAATACTTCTCTCATCACAATCATGGTTACCGTCCCATCTCCACCGGAACATTCACCAGAGCAACAGATTTCTTCCCACCCTCCACCGCCACAAACCAATAAACCCCATTCACCATCGCAACTACACATTATCTTGTCTGATGATTGGCCGCATCATCGTCGCCATACTCGAAGCGAAAGCGAAAGCGAAAGCGAAAGCGAAAGCGAAAGCGAAAGCGAAAGCGAAAGCGAAAGCGGTGATGGTGTAGTGAGAAGAGGCCATGGAATTTAATCGGTGGGTACCCATGCTTTACGTCTTGTACATAGTCTCGTCTTGTACTTATAGCTTTAAATGTTGTACATACATACTGTTCATTAAAGTTTTCCATTCATATATACGTAATGTGCATCCTTGAATAAAGACAAGAAGAAAAAAGATAGCAAATAGCTTTCTACCTCCATTATCATTTGGTGTTTTCATTATCATCCTTATTTTCCTACCATGCCCGAAGTAGGAGTGTTCAAAATTAGATGTCTGAATTTTAGAGATTTCATTGAACGAGTCTGATCTGAAAATCTGGATGTATGAATTTTGGAGTTAGTTTTTTTTTGGAAACAATAGGACATATACTTTTAAAACAATAGTGTAAAATGCCAACATATGTCGACAAGTCCCACGGAAGATAAAAAACCATTAAGTCCCACAAAAGATTAAAAAACCATTAACACCTTAGCAAAATAACAATTATTTTGTCAAGTTTTCAGATAATCAGATGTCTTCTGAATATTTTCAAAATTGATATCTGAATCTGAATTTGAATTTTTGGATTATGGATTTTTTTGGGTATTTCATATCTGGATTTTTGGATCAGATTTTCATATACAGATATTCTTTAATACCCCTAGCCAGAAGATCCCTTTTAATTAGACGCCTAAGCACAGTTGTATTACCATGCCTGACGCGAGTTTTATCATGATCATGTTGTAAGTACTTGGTCTCATAGCATCCACAAAGATTGGTATTCCAAATTTGAAAATTGAAATTATGAGTCATGAGAATATACTCAAAGCATAAGTCATATTAATTCTATTACCACACTGCCATTGATTGTATTTTATATAGCATCACAAATACCATTACCAATACCAACATCAACACCAACATATGCATTGTTACCAACTCACTTGACCCCTACAAAAACCAGGCCACTGACCCATACTTATCATCAGGTGTAACCTCGTTTCCACTAAAACCAGATATAGGCGGAGATTAATCAGGGATTAATTGTTAATCAGCTCTACACCGATATGATTTCCCTTAATTGGTAATTTGTCAAATTTTCTCAAAATCGAAGGTGGCCTACAATTGGTCCACTGGCAGAGGATAGTGGAGACCGGGGTGGGGGTGGGGGGGGGGGTGGGGGGTCTTTTTTTGTCAGTAGTGTTAAATTTTAGTCTGGTAATGTAAAATTTTGGTCTGGTAATGTAAAATTTTGGCCTGGTAATGTAAACTTTTATATAAATGTCAAGTTCGCCCCCCTAAAAAAGATTAATTTCGCCCCCGTCCCCCTATGGGAATGTTCAAGCTCCGCCACTGAATTGGTCCTACGAGGCCCAAACAATTTTGTGTGTTCCAATCGATTTTAAGCACTGCTAACCCTTTTAACATCTATCAGAATTCTGTTTGTTGACCTGAAAAAGACGTAAGATAGCATGCCATGTAGACTGATCTGAGATAGTTGACATTAAGGTGCATTCGCCTGTGGGTGATGCTGATTGCTTCTTTGTAGTGATAAGCCTCTACCAAAGGGTTATGGTGACTATTGAGTCCGTTTCATTTGCGCTAGTCTTCGATGAGTTGTCAAACTTTTGAGGAGGCATTATGTGGTGCATGTGTTTTGTGCATAATATTGTGTTAATTATGGAAAGTTAACAAAGCATAAATACAAGGCTATATTGGCTAGTATTAGTCCCTCTAAGGCTGAGTATCTTTACTGTGACATTAGAGGGCTAGGCAATGATGATGACACACAAATCACCATTGAAGGCCAAATGGTTCCATAGTCAACTAAATTTAATTATTTAGAATCGTTCATAAAGAGTGACGAGGAGATAGATATATACTGACGTAAACTACCACATCCTTGTTGTAGTTAGAGCACCTTTGTTATATGAAATAAATTGTTTGACAGTCATGAAGAGACATGATCGGAAGTTAAAAGCAACAAAGATGAGTATGTTGAGATGGATGCGTGAGCACACTAGGTTAAACCGTATAAGAAATGTGTTTTTTGGGGAATGATTAAAGGTGGCAATTATATCGTATAGTATATAAAGGGGAGGTTGACGTGGTTGGGCATTTCATGACGAGGCAAGCGACCACCATAGTTAGAACAATGAAAATATCATTATGGAAGGAGGAGTAAAGCCGTTTGACTTGATAGGAGAGGATTAGGCAAGATTTGAGAGACGTGCACCTCTCTAAGAGTCTAAGGACATAGTCGAGAATATGAGTATGTGAACATGTATGATTAATGTGAAGGGCTATTAAGAGGATGATACATATTTAGAATCTTGCTTCAAGAGCTTGGCCTTTTATAGTTAGTACATCTTTGATGTATTATATGTTCCTATTATACCTTTACATCCATTTGTTTTGTTATTGGCACTTTACTGTGATCATTTGTCTTTATACATCACTAACACACTAGCATTCTATGTTTTATACCCTTTTGATGTAGATGTTTTTAGAGTTAGAGTGTTTTACTGGAAGTAACGTCTTTATACCTAAGCATAAAGGTGTGATTTGCCCATATTCCACACTCTCAATACCCTATTAATAACGTTGCTATGGGTAAGATGTATTGAGTAAAATTATTTTATAGTAATTGAATGTTTTCAGTACAAAATATTTTAATTACAAGCTATTTATAATGGTAAATATGTATATTTCAAACTGAAGTAAATTACACTTTTGGTTCGTGAAGTCTTTAAGTTCAAAAATTAGTGTTTTGACAAATCGTGCATGTGGCTTGCATTCTATAACACTTTAGGTTCTTTTAGGCCCTTGCTAATTACACACCCTGTCAGGTGATAAACATACGCTCTTTGACTTTTTTACGGCCCGTGAAGGGCCTCACGGGCCGTATAGGTTTTGAAATTTAATTTTCACACCAACATTCACTCACGGGCCGTGAAACACCTAACGGCCCGTAAACGTCCAACCCCACGACCCGTTAACAACATCCATAACGGCCCGTGAGTTTTCTCACGGGCCGTAGTAGTCCTTCTGAGAATGTACTTTCCTCGATTTGCGTGTATTTTTAAATTTTATAATTATGTGACGTGACGTATTATTCCTTGATTCGATTTAAGATTCTGTATAAAACGTTATATATATACTTGTTATAAACGGTTAGTGAGAAACGAAACCGTTAAAATGTCTTCTCGTAAGACGTCAAAATGGGTCCTCTTCAAACTCACGAGATATTGTGGAAAGTATTCCTGATCCAATAGATAATCATAATTGGCAGAATGGGAGGAACTGGTCTGAGAATGTTATTCAGTTTATACGTAACGGTGATTCCCAAACATGTAGGGTATATTACATGGGTAATTCTGATATTCAGTTAGAATTTTGGTGTGAATTACTCGGAAACGTGTCTTTAGGTACAGAGGTATGATTTAAAGTTTTTTTTTTTATAAATTTTATTTTATTTTAAAATTCTAAGAATTAAAAAAGTTGTTATTTTATAGCATGTTCGGGCGTGGACAAATAGACTCACAATATGGAGATACGAAGAAATACGTAGAACACAAGAGTTGCCAGGTAGTGATCGTTGGACGATTCTCCCATTTGAGTGGTTTAACTTAATATACTCGGGGTCCGTTAAGGGTAACGAATATGGCGACGGGAGTGACTGTCTATATCCCGCGTTATGGGAAGTTGATACGGTAATACTGTTTTCATGTTTTACAATAAAAATCATGAATTTATAACCGTGAATTAAATTGTTTTGTAGGTTTACGTACCAATGACCGATGACGAAGAAAATTGGTATCTTTTTAAGATTTCTATGGACTCACTACAAGTTCGTATATATTCTCCATACGAATGTCGACCAAATACGTGTGATGATTCATGGTGCATTCATCGTAATGCCCGAACGATTTTCGTACAATTCGAATCGTACTTTTTACATTTTCTGTCACGTATACAATATTGGTAGCACTCCGGACAAGAAGAAATTGAAGAACTGGTGGTATCGGGTGAAACCGTTTGGCCTCCTAACGCCGGTCATATTGGTCGAGATTCGGGAGTTGTAATTTGTATGTTATTGCGTAGGTTGGTTCAAAATAGATCTTTAGAGTGGCAAGAGGTTAACTTACAGGATGCTTGCTTTAAATTCCGAAGATTTATGGAAGACGAACTGTATTCTAGACGTGTAATGTAGAACAGTAATTAAATATTTTATTAAAACATAAACGTTTATTAGTACACTTTATTAAAAACAATAAACCGTTATTATCACACAAAAATAAAACACATAATTTTTAATCTTCTTGATCTTTATAAAAGATCCAAGCCGCAAAATGGTTAAAAAAATTCCAAAATTCTCCCGATATCTTTCTTGAGTTCTTGTCATAATATCCGTATCATTCCATAACGTATTTCGATTGTTGTAAACGTCTTTGTAGAGCTGGTGAAATGTCGTGACCTTCCTTCTCAAGTCAAACCACTTGTTGCTAAGTTCACTAGTGGTGCGATATTCTTCACGTTCGAGGTCTCGCCTTACAATGTTTAGCAATATTTTCCGAAATATGCCATCTGCAAAGTAATCGAACAGCACTCGAAAAAACTTCTTCTGACGCTTTCATCAGAGCGAGGTCTCAGTCGGTTAGTATAACACGGGGCTCCATACACTTATCTTCCAGCGTTGATTTTAGTTGCTCTAACACCCATCTGAAGTTGGCTTCACGCTCATAATCAATGAATGCGTGAGCAATAGAAAAAGATTTCAGGGTGGATGTCACACCAACCATTTGAACAAATGGCATTTTATACAAGTTAGTTTTGTAAGTTGTATCAATCATCAACACGTGTGGGTACGCACGCCATAATGTGTGAGATGTGGGATGTATAAAAAAAACCCCATCGACGGTATTTGTCGGTTCTTCTATGTGAGGGATGTAAATATATTTATGTTGTTGTAGTATAGAAAATAAAACCTGCATTGGGGTTTCACCAATTCTGGTGGACTTTTTAATTTTTGCCCGAGCGTTATATATGGTTCGTAACACAAAGACGTTATTGGGATTTTATTCTCTCAACGTGCCTAGAATGTTTCGAGGGTCAATATTTTGCTCGGTCAGATTCTTTACAGTAGAAAGCTCATTTTCGGTGAGCCTCATTGCGTATGCATGTCTTTGTTTAGCAGGTTCATGGTTGTGAGTATCGTCCACAACAACTATAATCCACCCATCTCTCTTCATCTCGTACTTGCCCTGCAATTCAAATTGACAGTTTGTCTTTTTGGTGCCACTTTTTCTTAGAGTGGATGCTCCCTTATATACACCACTCCGATCATATTTCAACCAAATTTTAACCACCACACCATTCGAATTTCTTTTTGAACGTTTGGTGACAATAACAAACCCATTTTCTCGCCCTACGTTACTTGCCCAATCAACTAATTCTTCACGAGATGAGAAAACCTAATAAATTTTATATTGTTAGTTAGTTATTACTAAATGAAAGTAAAATTAAATATGATATATCTTATAACCTGATTCGTGTCGTATAAACCTCTTTTACCGGAACCAGAACCGTCATTATCACCGCTGCTATCGCCACCGTTATCACCCCGGTCATCGCCGCCGTCATTCCCGTCGTAATTGGACGCGAACTGTCCTAAATAGTTTGAAGCACCCTCATCGTAATAACCGTAACCCTCCTCAGGGTAATAGTTAGACTCCGAACCGAATAAATAGTTGCTATCCCAGAAAGACATCGTAATTAACACGAATTAACACGGATATCGAGGAATATTAACACGAATTAACACGAATATCAAAGTTATCGTAGAAATTTGAATTATGAAATGAATTTATAAACTAACGTTTATATAGTAGTTCACATGGAATATTAAATCCCGTCACATAATTAACACGAATATCGATGAATATTATGTCATATCAAATAACGTAAAAATACAAAATTACACGACTATCGAGGAATATTACGTCATATCAAATTACGTAATAAATACAAAATTTCACGAAAAACGAGGAATATTATGTCTCGTCAAATTATTGAAGGTGAATATAGGACCCGTGAAGGGGTTCACGGCCCGTATGCGAAAGGCCTAACGGGCCGTGAAAAGCTTAACGGGTCGTGAATACTAAAGGCCGTTAAGCCCTTCACGGGCCGTTACGTTTTTGAATGACTGATTTGATTGGCCAACAGTCATTACGGCCCGTAAAGGCCATTACGGGCCGTGACGAGGGTGTACAGATATCCAAAAGGGCGTCTCTTTAGTAGGCCTCTTCTTTTAACTAATTAAGTTAGTTTCTTATGTTAGATTCTAATTAAATTACTAAGATACGTTTGTTTGAAATAGTTATTTTAATAACCACGGGGAACAAAAAACATATTATTATTATTATTATTATTATTATTATTATTATTATTATTATTATTATTATTATTATTACCTTTTATTATTGTTGTTGTTATGTTATACGAAACATATTGTAGGGCCATGAAAAAGTCACAAGGGCGGCAGATGGAGGTCGCAGAGATGAAAATGCAGAGGTGGATGTGCAGCATCACAATGTTGGATTGGATAAGGAACGACATGTTTCGATAGAGATTAGGGATGGCATGCATCACTGATAAATTTCGAGAGGGGAGTTTGAGATGGTTTGGACACGTGAAGAGAAGACAAATGACAGCACTGGTTAGAACTATAGATAACATTGTCTTAGATGGTAAGAGGGATAGAGGAAGACCAAAGTTGATGTGGGAGGAGTTGATTAGGCGGGACATGTTAGATTTGCACCTCTCCGAGCACATGATCGAGAATAGGAGTAACTGGAGGCGTAGAATTAAGGTTAAGGACTGTTAGTGGGAATCGGTTGAGATAGTGCATGCTTGTGACATATGTAGATTCTCTGTTTCCTTTATATGTGAAGTGCTAATACAAGATTAAGAATAGGGGCTTTTAGGGCAATCATAGAGCAGAGTAATTAGGAGTGCTGTTATTGAATGTGTGTTTTTTATTTTAAAAATCTGTCTGCATTTTGTTCATTACCTGAGATGTGTATATGGCTTTATATGTCGTTGTGTTTTGCTAAACTATTATTTGAAATATACGAAATGTGCCTGTAATCTTGTGTTTTTTTTCATTTCGAGCCGGGGGTCTCATTGAAAACGGTCTCTCTATCCTAAAAAATAGAGGTAAGATTTGCCACCATCCAACCCTTCCCAGATCCTGCATCTAGTGGGATATACTGAGTATGTTATTGTTGATCTTGTATGGTCTAACATTTGAGTTTGGGCTCCCTCATGCATATTTCCTACGAGTCAAAGAGACTGATAAAATGGAAACGTTGACTAGGATCTATCTCAAGGAGGTTGTCTCAAGACATGGAGTGGCAATCTCCATTATCTTCGATCGAGACAGTCGGTTCACCTCTAGATTCTGGCAATCATTACAAAAGGCCTTGGGTACACGATTGGACATGAGTACCGCATACCATCCGCAAACGGATGGTCAGAGCGAAAGGACTATCCAAACATTGGAAGACATGCTTAGAGATTGTGTGATAGACTTAGGACACTATTGGGATACTCATCTACCTTAAGCTGAATTTTCTTACAATAACAGTTATCAGACTAGTAGCAAGGCTGCACCATTCGAAGCACTATACGGAAGGAAGTGTCGATCGCCATTGTGTTGGACAGAGGTAGGCGATAGACAACTTACTAGTCCTGATATCATACACGAAACAACTGAAAAGATCACTCAGATTCAGAACCAACTCAAAGCCGCGCGTGATCGTGAGTAAAGCTACATTGACGTGAGACGTAAACCATTAGAATTCCAAGTGGGAGATAAAGTTCTACTTAAAGTCTCACCTTGGAAAGGAGTTATCCATTTTGGTAAACATGGTAAGCTAAGCCCTAAATACATTGGACCATTTAAGATCCTAGCAAGGATTGGTCCCGTAGCTTACAAACTCAAACTACCACAAGAACTTAGTAGTGTTCATGACACTTTTCACGTGTCAAATCTGAAGAAGTGCTTGTTAGATGAAACCCTAGTTATACCACTCGATAAGGTTCAGATCAATTATCAACTTCATTTTGTTGAGAAACCTGTTAAGACCATGGATCGAGAGGTCAAGGGGAGGAAACAAAGTCATACTCCCATCATGAAGGTCCGGTGGAATTCCAGACGGGGACCAGAATTTACTTGGAAACGCGAGGATCAACTGAAACTCAAATACCCTTACTTGTTTGAAACCCTAGCGACTACGGAAGACACTAACTAAATTTCAGGACGAAATTCTTTCTAACATGGGGAGTATGTGACAACCGAAAATTTCAGGTCAATACCTGACCCGACTTAGTCATAATTTTACATATTTTACATGAGTTTCAATCGAGTTGTATCTATTTAAGGTCATTTCATGCATCGAAAAATTTCATGCATAACATTTCATGCATAACATTTCATGCATAACATTTCATGCAATGGTGATTCGGCGTAATTACCATTTTTACATACGGTACAACTGGCACACATAAAGTTGGTGATAGTTAATATATATGTACTAATAAATACTTTAAGGTGTTTCAAAGTATTTTGTACAGTATTATTTTAAATTATATTAGATTCCAAATTAAATAAATTGGAAAAACTTAAATTTATAAATAAACCTAATCGCGTAAATTGATATTGTACCCGGAACAAATTATTTTAACGCGAATACTAGATACATGATGTATCATTAATATATCATTAATATTAAAATATTTAATATTATATAAGTTCTTATAATATTTTAAGGTATTTTAAAAAGTAAAAAGTAAAAATATAAAAATATGTAAAAATACCTATAATGCAACAAATACCACCCAAATACCCAATACTATACAAAAATTAAAAACCAAACCCCATTTTCTCTCTTGAAACCGTCCACCCCACCCATCACCTCATCATTTCTTCATTTCTCCTTTTCATGAAGAGATTCTTGCTTAACTTGTAAATCCTAGAGTTTTTATTTTGATGCAACTACTTTTCAAGTGACTAAAGAAACATGTCTTCCATTCTACTTATGGACACTCTCTTCCTTCCTTAAATTTGACCAACAAGTAAGAGTTGTCAAATCTCAAATTAATCTTACAAGTATATGACATTATAAAACAATACTTAGACTTCATAATTTACCTACACATTTCACCAACTTCTATTCTCTACCACTATTTCATTTCATTTCAACTCATTTTCCACAAATCTTGGGTGATTCAAGTGCCATTGTTGACTAAGTGATTTTTTAAGATTTGAAGCGTCCTACAACATCTTCTCCACCTTTCCTTACTTGATTCTTAGTTCATGGGATCAAGCCTTTTATGCATTTCAAGATCATCTTATCCTTCTCCTTGCTTGTTTAAGGTTAGCACATTGTTCCGAATCTTCTATACATCACCATGATGTGTCCATGTTCACTAACTCATCCAAAGGTGCTCTAGCAAAGCTTAAAAATTAACAAAACATGTAATACAGATTCTGGCAGATTCATGTTATGTGTTTTAGACACAATAACTCAACCTAAACACGTTCACATGGACTGTTTATTGAGTCTAAGATTAACTTTAGAATTTCTAGTTTTCAATGCATCTAACCTTGAAATTTTTAGATAAGTATAACCCATCCAAAACGGACAAATATGATTAGGGTGTTGAATTTGAGTTTTTGGCAGATTAGACAAGGTAGAAAGATTGAGGCATAAATTATGCTTAAAGTAGTCAACTGGAGTTTTTCTTTCTGTAGTAACTTAGTTTATGATGTTAGGTTTAAAAGTACTATAGGATATATTTGTACAAGTAGGGTTTGACTTCTCAAAAAGATGAAATCCATGGACATGTACAGGAAAATGCTGCACTGATATCTGTTGCCTCATGACCTATTTCAAGGCACTTAAACTTAGATATATATTACAATATATACCTTTTTTGGGGACCTAAGACATAGAAATAGATGCGTTAAAAATATCAGATTTTATAAAGATTCTTTGGATCATGAAAATGGGATGACAACCAGGCCTAAAAATCTCCTGTTTCTGTCAAATGTCTATATTTATATAAAGTAAACTTTTGGAGGTCTTTGGTAAAAAAAAACTCATGAAAACGGAAAGTATAATGGTATTATACTTAATATAAAACCCATGCAATACATTATATATTTTTAGGATATAACTATGGAAACAAGAATCTAAATAAAACATTAACGGCTCGACGTGTCTAATTAGTCAAGTGACGTTTTCAAAACTAACTTTGTGGATGAGTTATGCATGACCATCTAGGGTTAGTAATCATGGCCTCATGAATATATTGTGATTTTGTTTATGAGATTCCTCGACCAATCATACGTACGGACTATTTCTAGTATTCGCGCGTACATTTGAGGTGAGTTTCACAACCCCATTTTTACTTAGTTTCCTTTTGGGGGAGATTACATGCAAATTACTAACTTTCTTGGATGCATTTTCTTGTCAATGATTTCACACATTATATAAGTTGTTTACTTACTGTCCGAAGGCCCCTGTTATCGGACCGTTAGTTTATTTCCTAAAGCGAGGTAATCATGGGTAGTACTATTGGGTTTGACTACCCCCACCTGGGTTAATTACCCTAACTTTGACTAGAGGTCTAAACGGGTGCATTATTAGCCTATTCACCCCTGGGCTTACGGTAGGCATGGGTAGGGGTAATCTATTATAGTTACTGTCTAGCTTCGGTTGCGGTGCTTATATAATATTGTAGTATTGTATGATCAACAATCAAATCATGGAATGACTTGTGGTCCATTACACTATTTACTATTACTTTAAAACCTGTGAACTCACCAACTTTATGTTAACATATTTTCATGTATGTTTTCTCAGGTATTTGACATGTGCATCAAGTTAAGCTAGCTTGGACCGTATCGTATTTAGGGTTATTCATGCTATTGGATCATTTATTTATGTATTAGTCATGCTTTGAAAACAATTTACATTAGCTCTACTTCTTCCGCAATTCAACTCTGAAAACAATTATGTGTTTTTTAAACTTATTTGCAATGTATGTTTACTAAACCATATAGTCGTTAACTAGTGACTGTGCTTACATGACGTTCACGCCCTGCGGGAAATAACTGTGGGTTTTTAGGCATTTGAACTAGTGACTCTGAAAACAATTATGTATTTTTTAAACTTATATGTGTTACGTACGTTTGTGTGTGTGTTTTGGTGGGTTTTTAGGCATTTGAACTCATTACATTCGGGTTTGAGGAAGTCACACACGAAAGCAGCTAAGGTGAGTTCTAGAACCCCCTTCTTAACATGTTTTAAACAATTTTAGGGCTGGAAAATGCATGTGAACATGTTTTTATTAAAAATGAGTTTCTACACGTATGTGTGCGCGAATGTGTACGTGGGTGGGTGTATGTTTTGGGTGTAAATGATGTTATGGTTATGATTAAGAGTGTGTTTTGTTGCTTAGAATGTAAGGACTGAGCTTAGAACATGTTAGATTTGGATTTGGGACTGAAATTGGTTAATTAGTAAAAGTTAGTTGCTCAAACGTCTGAACAGTAACCCATGCGTCCAACGGTTTAATTTCCTAAGTGTTCCCAACCGCCCAAAAGCCCAACCGCCTAAACAGTGCCCAACCACCTAAGTGCCCATGCGTCTAAGTCAGGCCCATGCGCCTGAATAGTGCCCAACCGTCTGGAATATTGCCCTGGATGATTAAGTGTAGGCCCAAATGTTTGAATAGTGCCCATGCGCCTAAATAGGCCCATGCGTCTAAGTGAAAAATGATTAAGTGTAAGTCCAGACGTCTGCATAGTAGTAAAACGCCTGAACAGGGCAGAAGCGCCCAAATAGTGCCCATGCGTCTAAACACTTGGAATATTTTCTGAAATTTCAGGAAAAAGCAGAAAGTGTAGGGTTTGACCAAAGTTGACTTATGGGTAATGATTACCCATTTTAAGCATGATTATGGGATGTTTTAGGGTTATGGAATGTATGAATGATGTACGGTATGTATAATGTGTTATCTTTTGATAATGATTAAATGTATTTATATTATATTATAAAATACGTTATATATTATGTTATTACTTTACGTAGTATGACAAACGAATGAAAAAACGTAAAGAATAACGTAATGAAATGAAAGATAACAAAGATGAAAAGTAAAACGTAACGAACGAAAAATGGCTTGCAAGCAAATGAAAGGAGGTGCACGACCATGTTGTCGTTAGCTCAACTGTGATACGGTTAGCTACCCCAAAGTACGTTACGAAAGAATGAGAACGAAAGTAAGAGAATGTTAACGAAAAGCATGAAATGAAAACATGCTATGAATATGATGGTGAACGATGAATGTTAATGAAAGTTAAAAGTAATATTTTCTATCTGTACGTATGATGCATGACCGCGTATGAAAGTAAAGAAAGTTTATATAGAAAGTAAAGTATTTTATTTATAAAACTAGAAGTCACCCAACAACGCTGACTTTTTTGTATTTTCTAGTTGGCAGGTAAACGTTGCTGAGGATGGCACGGGACAGCTACTTGGCATTTTTGGGATAACATCCATTCGTATAACAATGACATTTTTATGATGTAATGCAATTTATAATATCTTGTAATAGTTAACTGTATTGTATTACGTTGCAAAAGTTGTCATTAATATATATGAAATGGTTTTAAATTCTAACTTCTGCTGCGATGTTTTAAATAAATGTATGTTTTATGTGCGATGAATGACCAACTGTGTGGTGCCCGGGAACGGGGCCTTACAAGTTGGTATTAGAGCCAAAGTTTAAGTGAAACGGGTAAAAGTTTTCAAAAGAAACCTAAACTTAAACTGAGAATGGAACAAAGGGAAGGGATGCCAGTCCAAGTAGCTACGTGCCATTAGGTATTTTCTTTAATGTTAACTGGTATTATGTGCGCATGTTATTTGATCTATTTGCCCTTAGTATATTTAGATACTAATGTAGTCAGGATAGGAAATGCTTGGGGTATGAAGAGTAAAGTAAGTGGCTAATCAAAACTGGTTACTATAATTAGGGACTTACTATACTTGACATCAACTGAGCTATTACCTTGAATGTCCGTGTTAGTGTTTAAATCTTATAGTGTGTTAGAAGATGGAAGGAGGTAGATCTTCTAAGGCTTCACGAGGCGGAGTACGTGGTGGACGTGGTCCTGAACCACGGGCCATAAGAGGAAGGCCCAAGGTTAAGAAGGGGACCCATGAGGAGCTTGAGACCCCTCTTCCGGAGGGTGGAGATGAGAGTGCTAACTTTAGAGCCTCGGTGAAGGAGGCCGTGGTGGAGGAGGTTCACAGGTCATGCAGATGATCCTGCCGTCGGTAGTGACCAAAGTGATTAAGGCTGTTGGAGAAGGAGAGAGGAGGGATATGAATAGGTCTTTGGGAGGGAGAGAGCAACCCGAGACCGAGACGGTTATCCCTACTGATGAGGAAGAGGAGGAAGAAGAGCCTGTGCCGGATGCAACATGAGGCTGTAACTATGGGGCATTTCAGAGATGCAAGCCCCCTACCTTCGATGGTAATGGCACTGCTGCTGGTGCTCACTGATAGGTGAGGGAGATGGAGGCTGTTCTGGAAATCAGCGAGTGCCGGGAGGACCAGAAAGTAAAGTTTGCCACCCATTCGTTTGTGGACTTGGCTTTATGCTGGTGGGACAACATTGTCCAAGCCGAGGGTAGTAGAGCGATTGGCAGGATGAGGTGGAGTGAACTGAATAAGTTGGTGACTGAGGAGTACTGTCCTCACCGGGAGATGGACAAGGTGGAAAGTGTGTTCCTGCAGCTGGAGGCGGGGACCATGACACATCAACAATACACCACCAAGTTCAACGAGATGGCACAGCTGGTGCCGGATCAGGTGATGCCCCTGTCATGAAAGATCAAAAGATACATCCAGGGCTTGCCGGCGGATATCCATAGGCACATGATCGCCGCCCGACCGAGTACGTTTAGGTCGGTGGTTGACTTGGCTGGGAGATTGTATGACGAGAGGGCGGTGATGGTGGTTGAGAAGAAGAAGACCGGTGGGGATGATCGGAACTAGAACCAGAAACGGTTTGGGTAGGTTGGCTTTACCCCGAATGACAAGAAGGCGAGGGTGGATGATCGACGCATGGTTGCCGCAGGCTCGGGGGTGAAGAGATGCGGGAAGTGGAAAGGAGCACGCTGGTAGTGCAGGCTGGGGTTTAATGTTTGTTTCAAGTGCGGTAAGCCCAGCCACATCTCTAGGGATTGCAAAGCCGCGAGATGCTTCAACTGTGGTGAAGTAGGCCACATGAGCAGGGAGTGCAAGAAGCTGAGGGCAGAGAGTTCCGGAGCAGGGAAGAAGACCGGACTAAAGAGCAAGGGGCAAGCGCCAGGGTATTCACGATGACCAGGGAGGAGGCTAGGACGGACCTCGATTTTGTGTCAAGTACGTTTCTAGTAAACCAAACTCTTGCTTCTGTGTTGTTTGATTCTGGTGCTAGTAGGAGTTTTATTTCTGCCGCTTTCTGTGCTAAATTGCCTGTTAGTAGTAGACGTATTGATGAGCCCTTCGATGTAGAAACTGCTATTGGTAAGTCCACTAGAGTTACTGATGTGATAGAGGACTGTGCCATAGAATTAGAGGGTCATAGGTTTGCTGCTAATTTACATGTGATGCCCCTAGGTGGATTTGACGTAGTACTAGGGATGGATTGGTTAGCAACCTATGAAGCGAACATTGTGTGTCGTAAGAAGATGATTAGACTGACAGCGCCTGACGGGAGTTCGGTGACGATATACGGTGATCGAGTTATACGATGATTTCGAAAGTGATTTCGATGGCGGTGGCGGGAAAATGCATGAGGCGTGGATGTAGTGCCTATCTGACCTACGTGAAGGATGTGGACACGCAACACCACAATTTTCTAATGTACCGGTGGTGTGTGATTTTCCCGATGTGTTTCCAAGGACTTATCAGGTTGCCACCGGATCGCGAAATCGAATTTCAAATTGACTTGATACCCGGTGCTCAGCCTGTCGCTAAGGAACCATATCGGTTGGCCCTGACTGAGATGAAGGAGTTGATAGAGCAACTGTAGGAGTTGCTTGATAAGGGTTTTATTCGACCGAGTATCTCTCCTTGGGGTGCTCCGGTCTTGTTCGTAAAGAAGAAGTACGGTAGCATGAGGATGTGTATCGACTACCGTGAATTGAACGAGTTGACGGTAAAGAATCGGTATAATCAGTGACTTGTTTGATCAGCTCCAAGGTGCCAGTTGGTTCTCAAGGATAGATCTTTGATCTGGCTACCATCAGTTAAAAGTGAAGGAGCAAGACATTCCTAAAACAGCTTTTCACACGCGTTATGGACACTACGAGTTTCTCGTTATGGACACTACGAGTTTCTCGTTATGTCTTTCAGTTTAACTAACGCGCCAGCTGCTTTTATGGACTTGATGAACCGAGTGTGTCGGCCGATGTTAGATAAATCAATGATTGTATTTATCGATAATATCCTGATTTATTCAAGGAGCGAAGAAGAGCATGCCGGTCACATTCGAGAAGTGTTGGAGACGTTGAGAAGGGAGAAGTTGTATGCTAAGTTCTCCATGTGCGCATTCTGGTTACGCGAAGTTCAGTTCATGGGTCACGTGGTAAATCCCGAGGGGATTATGGTAGACCCGACAAAGGTTGAGGCTGTGATGCAATGGAAGTCTCCAAAGACGCCATCCGAGATTCGTAGCTTCTTGGGATTGGCGGGCTACTACCGGAGATTTATTCAAGACTTTTCCAAGGTAGCCTCACCCTTCACTAAACTGACTCGCAAGGATGTAAAGTTCGTGTGGGGTCAAGAACAGGAGGATGCTTTCGAGGAGTTAAAGGTGAGATTAACGCAAGCTCCTGTCTTGACATTACTCGAAGGGAGCGAAGACTTAGTGGTATATTCAGATGCTTCTTATTCTGGGCTAGGTTGCGTATTGATGCAACGTGGAAGGGTGATAGCCTACGCATCCCGACAACTGAAAACCCACGAAGTCAACTACCCTACGAAAGATCTAGAACTAGCTGCTGTGGTTTTCGCGTTGAAGATTTGGCGGCACTATTTATACTGGACGAAGTGCACAATCTTCACTGACGACAAAAGCTTGAAGTATTTCTTCAAGCAGAAAGATTTGAATATGAGACAACAGCGATGGTTGGAGCTCCTAAAGGATTATGATTGCGAGATCCATTACCATCCGGGCAAGGCCAGCGTGGTGGCAGATGCCCTTAGCCGAAAGGAAAGACCCGAGCCAATTCGGGTGAAAGCCTATCAGTTGATTATGACCTCTGACGTGATGACGTAGGTCAAGGAGTTTCAAGACGATGCACTGAAAGAAGATCGCCTTAACTCTAAGAGGATGAAAGGTCTAGTCACGGAATTGGGTGAAAACACTCTTGGTGTTAGAACCCGATTCGGACGAATGTGGATTCCTCGTTATGGAGATTTACGTGGAAAGATCATGGAGGAGGCTCGTAAGACTCGATACTCCATTCATCCCGGTGCTACCAAGATGTACCATGATATGAAGAAGGATTATTGGTGGCCGGGTATGAAGCGTGATGTAGCGGAGTATGTGAGTAGGTGCCTTACTTGTTTGCAAGTGAAGGCGGAACACCAGAAGCCGTACGAGAAAATTCAACCGTTGGATATACCTGAGTGGAAGTGGAGCATATCACCATGGACTTCATTACGAAGTTACCACGTACTCCGAAAGGGTATGATGCTATATGGGTGATAGTTGATCGTTTGACAAAGAATACTCACTTCCTACCGATCCGATAGACGTATTCCTCTGAGAGACTCGCGGATCTATTTATCAAAAAGATTGTAGCTTGTCATGGTGTACCGGTGTCTATTGTGTCTGATCATGACACTCGGTTTACATCTAAGTTTTGGAAGAAATTCCACGATGCGATGGGAATGAGGCTACACATTAGCACGGCTTATCATCCTCAGACAGACGGTCAGTCTGAGAGGATGATCCAAACACTCGAGGACATGCTTCGAGCAAGCGTGATCGATTTTGGTGGAAGCTGGGATGACCATCTGCCATTAGCCGAATTCTCGTACAACAACATTTATCATGCAAGCATTGGCATGTCACCATACGAGATGCTATATGGTAGGAGATGTAGGACACCCGTTTATTGGGGTGACATTGGTCAGAAAGAATTGGGGAGTATTGAAGTGAGTGAAGCTACGACAGAAAAGCTAGAAAAGATCAAAGCCTTTATGAAGGCAGCTAAGGATAGACAGAAGTCGTATGCTGATAAAAGACGTAGACTGATTGAGTTCCAGGTAGGTGATAGGGTTATGATAAAGGTCTCACCTTGGAAGGGTATCATTCGGTTTAGAAAGTGGGGCAAGTTGAGCCCGAGCCTTTCTGAATCATTGCTCGAGTAGGAGAGGTGGCATATTGGCTAGAACTACCCGATGAGTTAAGTGGAATTCACCTGACATTCCATGTATCTCATCTACGGAAGTGTTTGGCAGACGAGGATATGGTTGTACCACTGAAAAATATAGAAGTAGATGAACGGCTCAATTATGTGGAGCAACTAGTGGCGATCATTGATTGTAAAGAGAGAAGGTCAAGGAATAAAGTGGTTCCTCTTATGCGTGTACAATGGAAGCACAGGAAGGGATCCGAGTCTACGTGGGAGACTGAAGGAGAGATGAGACAACATTATCCTCATCTATTTGAGGAGTAACAGGTTTCGGGTACGAAACCTATATAAGGGGGTGGACTTGTAACACCCGGATATTTTTAATAGACAAGAACGAAAGAATAAACGCGAATAAAGAGGAGAAATGTCATTTAACCCAAGAAGAAGGGTTAAAGATGTCCAAAAGGACAAAACTTTGGAAAAGTTGGTGAATAAAGCAACATGGCCGCCCATGTTGCCTATTACACCTTATCATTCGGTTTTTTAGAGAGAGAGAAGAAAGAGCAGAGAACTTTCAGGTTTTGAAAGAAGAAGAAGAAAAAGGGCTGATTCAGGTTAGAAATTTGAATGTTTTAAGTGTTCATGTTGGGTTTGGTCTGGGTTATATGCTTATATGTGTTATGTACATTTGTGTGTGTTTTGGTGGGTTTTTAGGCATTTGAACTCATTACATTCGGGTTTGAGGAAGTCACACACGAAAGCAGCTAAGGTGAGTTCTAGAACCCCCTTCTTAACATGTTTTAAACAACTTTAGGGCTGAAAAATACATGTGAACATGTTTTTATTAAAAATGAGTTTCTAACCGTATGTGTGTGCGAATGTGTAGGTGGGTGGGTGTATGTTTTGGGTGTAAATGTTGTTATGGTTATGACTAAGAGTGTGTTTTGTTGCTTAGAATGTAAGGACTGAGCTTAGAACATGTTAGATTTGGATTTGGGACTGAAATTGGTTAATTAGTAAAAGTTAGTTGCTCAAACGTCTGAGTAGTAACCCATGCGTCCAACAGTTTAATTTCCTAAGTGTTCCCAACCACCCAAAAGCCTAACCGCCTAAACAGTGCCCAACCACCTAAGTGCCCATGCGTCTAAGTCAGGCCTATGCGAGTGAATAGTGCCCAACCGTCTGGAATATTGCCCAGGATGATTAAGTGTAGGCCCAAACGCCTAAATAGGGCCCATGCGCCCAAATAGGCCCATGCGTCTAAGTGATAAATGATTAAGTGTAAGTCCAGACGTCTGCATAGTAGCAAAACGCCTGAACAGGGCAGAAGCGCCCAAACAGTGCCCATGCTTCTAAACACTTAGAATATTTTCTGAAATTTCAGGAAAAGCAGAAAGTCTAGGGTTTGACTAAAGTTGACTTATGGGTAATGATTACCCATTTTAAGCATGATTATGGGATGTTTTAGGGTTATGAAATGTATGAATGATGTACGGTATGTATAATGTGTTATCTTTTAATAATGATTAAACGTATTTATATTATATTATAAAACAGGTTATGTATTATGTTATTAATTTACGTAGTATGACAAACGAATGAAAGAACGTAAAGCATAACGTAATGAAATGAAAGATAACAAAGATGAAAAGTAAAACGTAACAAACGAAAGAATGGCTTGCAAGCAAATGAAAGGTTGTCGTTAGCTTAAATGTGATGCGAGTTAGCTACCCCAAAGGATGCACACAGGGTCAATCATCGACATTGACAAGGCCCTTTGGTATGCCTTAGGTGACTGGGTCAGCTTTGTGCACAATGTTCGTGGTTTAATTACCACAGGTCCAGCATCAGCTTCGTGCATAATGTTCAGGGTATACCAATTGGTTAAATGAATGGGAAAGATGACTTGCCCTAGGTGACTGGATCAGCTTCATGCACAATGTTTGTGGTTTAATTACCACAGGTCCAACATCAGCTTCGTGCACAATGATCGGGGTATTGTTCATCAATCCATATGAACGTAAAAGAATGACGTAACGTACGAAAGAAAGAAAGAAAGTAAATAAGCATGAAAGCAAAAGAATGATAATAAGTACGTTACGAAAGAATGAGAACGAAAGTAAGAGAATGTTAACGAAAATCATGGAATGAAAACATGCTATGAATATGATGGTGAACAATGAACGTTAATGAAAGTTAAAAGTAATATTCTCTATCTGTACGTATGATGCATGACCGCGTATGAAAGTAAAAAGTTTATATAGAAAGTAAAGTATTTTATTTATAAAACTAGAACTCACTCAGCAACGCTGACTTTTATGTATTTTCCAGTTGGCGATAAAGTTGCTGAGGATGGCATTGGGCAGCTACTTGGTATTTTTGGGATGACATCCATTCGTATAATAATGATATTTTTGTGATGTAATGTAATTTATAATATTTTGTAATAGTTAACTGTATTGTATTATGTTTTGCAAAAGTTGTCATTAATATATATGAAATGGTTTTAAATTCTAACTTCCGCTACGATGTTTTAAATAAATGTATGTTTTATGTGCGATGAACGACCAACTGTGAGGTGCCGGGAATGGGGCCTTATATTGAGGCTTAATCTTATCTCCCTTCATGTTGCAGTTGGTACTTATGTTCTTTAAATCCTTCATGTCACGGCTAGGAATTGCTTCCTTTAGATGCTTCGTACTGTGGTTACGACTTGTGTTCTTTAAAACATTCATCATATGGTTGGAAGTAAAGGGTATTACTCTATCATGTCCCCTAGTCTAATGTTTTATGTTTCCCGATGATGGATGAATTTATACTTTCCCTTATATTTTGTTTTTCAAGGACTTGTCACATCGCCAGTCGAATGCCACATTACTTTATATAGTTTATCATTTAACCTTTTTTGGTGATGTTACTTTCATGTGACAGCTCCTTATTGGGTTGACGTTGATCTCCGTCATTTGTTATTAGTGATTTTACATTTGTCATGATTATGGTCTTCTTATATAATATTTAGGTATAAATTTTAGTTAGAGACATGAATGTGTGATATAGCCAATAGGCTTTTGAATTCTTCTAATCCATGAGGTTAACTTACTTGGCAAGAGGCCTATCTGTATGTCTACCTAATCGCGACCTGGTAATTTGTCACTTTGGCGGCGATGTCTACTCGGTGGAATGAGTGACATGATTACATTGGCCAGGGTTTAGTGATTGATTACTTTGGTCATGTGGTATACCTAGTCCTGACTAGGTGACAAAATTACTTTGGCATTATGGTCTACCTAGTCGTGACTTCATGACGTGATTACTTTGCCCGTAGGTCTACCCAAGTTGGTGTTGGGCGACATGATTAGTTTAGCATTGATGTCTGGCTAATGCTACTGGGTTTAACTTAGTACTTAGACTGTTTATTGGGGGTGGTGTGAGCGTGGGCGCTACCCACGAGTCTTGATAGGTTGGTTGCAAACACCACGACATAAGGGCACGATCAGGGGCGCAATCGAGAGGGTGTGAGGGGCTAGCGAGTGGATTTGACCTTTGGGTTGTGTGAGTTTCCAAAATATAGCCGTTAAAGGCTTAATAAAAAAATATTTAATCTTTTTACCTATATATACCCATCTCCAAATTTTATACAAATCATCCTATTTCTCTCACTTTCTCTCTAATAGTTAAAAAAACTCTATGTCACCATGGAATAGAGTTTCTCCTTATTCTAATCTTCCAAAGAAGGCGAGCTCAATTTGGAAACGAGGAAAAAGGTGGCCGTGCAGCCTTAACATCAACGATCGCAAACGAGATATTTACCTCTAAATTTTGACCGGAGGGTGCTAACAACACTTTGGTAAGACACTATTTTTCCCCTATTGCCGTTATGAGGAAGAGAGTTTTAGATGTTTCCGTTTGAGTACACAATTATCTTTGCATATATCAAATGATTTGTTAGAGCGATATTCGTTTTCTCAATAAAGAGAAAAGCTAGACGTATAGCCGAATTCATCACTTTTCAAAAAGTTATGGTGACTTTTCGACAACTAACGTACGGTGTTACTTCGGACGGGTTGAATCAGTATTTACAAACGTCCAATAAAATTGCACGTGATTCATTTAAATATTTTTGTCATGATATATAAATATTTCCTTACTTTTTTATAATATTTCAAAATTGCACGTGATTCACTTGAAAACTTTTGTAGAACTCGTGCCGACTTATTCTCGAACATATTTGCATTGACCCACCATGAATGATATTCAACAGATATATTAGGTGCATGGTGAAAGACATGGTTTACCTCAATGCTAGATATATTTGATTGTATGCATTTTGGGTGGGCTATGTGTCCTAATGCTTGAATATATCAGTTACTATCATACTTGAGGCAATGACCTCGTGTGATCTCTGGTTCTGGCATGCGTTTTTTTTGGTGTTGTCAATCTCCTTTATTTGACAACTTCATCGATGACATCGAACCTCCTCAATCTTATTATGCAAATAAGGAACATTATAAATACGAGTACTACCTTGTTGATGGAATTTACAACGAATGGACGACGCTAGTTCAAGCTTTTACGTCTCTACTTGAAGATAAACGAAAATACTTCACGAAAAAACAAGAATTCGCAAAAAAGACATTAAAATAGAGTTTTGGAGTTCTTAAAAACATTTTCATTTGATCGCAAAACCAATATGGTTTTGGTCAAGGGATCGAGAAGATAGTAAGTGTAATCTATACTTGTCTTATTTTACATAACATGACTATTTGCCAAAACTACCAAGGAGACATTCCCACATTATAATCGACAATCACTGATCAATAAAGACTCGAAAACATAGCATTAATCAAGAACCGTTAAATACACGGGAACGTTTGTCATGAATTGGTCGAGCATTTGTGGGTTAGACGACCCGATGATCTTGTATTAGACTAGTATTTGTATTGTTTTTAAAAAATTTAAGTAATGTGTTTTTTTATGTTTTAATGAACTTTATTTGATTAAAATGTTTAATTTTATATAATTGTTTTATATTTAAAAAATATAAATTTAATTAATTAATTCGTTAGAGGCTCTAATCATCTGATCCACAATAGTGCATATTACTTGATTAGGGGTTCTATCCAGCTCAGTCAACATCTAGTAAGCGCTACATGTCGTAATATTACATGATAACTTGAGCAGAGGCTCAATCTCACAACATATAGCCTTAACAATGTTAATGTATCTTGTTAATATTTACACTTTAAAATTCAAAAAAAGATATAGGGATATTTTAACTTTTCATATTCTTGCTTAAAATCAATAAACGTTCAAGGCTATTTATATGTTTACGTTAAGAAAGAAATGTGATATAAGGAAATAACCATACTATCATTCACCTAGAAGATAATGATCCTTTAACTATCAGTATCTAGAATCTTAAGAAATAATCCTATGTGTAATTTAACCCCATATTCTAACTTTTCTTCTTGTATGTGTGTATGGACCAAAGGACATGTGCACGAGTGAAGTGTGCAGATATGTGCATGTGGCAGGTGTCATTCTCCCTCACCCGAGGAACCTTGTCCACAAGGTAGCAAATTTGATTAGGTCTTATCAAATTACCATGATGGTCATCACTAGGTCTACCCGTTGGCATTCGATGAAGGCCTTGTGAAGAGCCCTCGTGGGCACCACTCAAGAATCCTCGACTATATCTCTGGTAATGATAATAGTCATAGCGATAGTGGCTCTTGTGGAGTTGTGGTTGAGGACGAAAATGGTAGACTGACCCGTGTTAAGGGTTGGAAGTATGGTCTCGAGTAGGTAACATTGAACAACCAAGAGTTGCCAGTCGTGGTTTGGAATTGGAACTTGACAAGAAAAGTCGTTTTGTAGCTTTGATAGGTGGTTTGGGAAAGTAAGAAAGAATGGTTGTTTTAAGAGTTAATTACACAACAGTCCTTGTAGTAAGGTTCGTTTTCAAGTTTGAACCCCAAGTATTATTTATAGTTTTTACACTAACTATATCACGCCGTAACAAAATTGTCCCCAATCTGAATGAAGGTTAACTTATTTTTTTGTTAAGTTGATGTAAAACGACTATTATACCCTTCACATTTACAAAACAAAAATAAATTAAATGTAGCACCACAACAACCTACCTTTGTCACATTCTCTGGTTAACATCAATCATCTTTTTCGATCAAATTCACAGTCCCCCAACAACCTACCGCCACCTCTCAAAACTCACAACCTTAGACGAGAGGCCAAAGAAAAATGAAAAGCAATAAGAATTCTTGAGAAAGGAAAAGGTTGCGAAATCAATATTGAAAAATAAAAGACTATTTGTTCAAAATCAAAATAAAAAACAACTCCTTGAAAAATATTCCATAAGCTCCCAAATCAATTGGAAAGAAAGATAGAGAAATCCATGATTTAATTCATGGCATCCAAAACTCTCTCGTGTAAAAACTCCATACTTAATGTAAAAACTTGTAATAAATTATTCTTAGGGAGCAAACTTGAAAACAGATCTTACGAACATGATCATTTGTGTAATTAATCTTGTCTCAACTAAGGGACCAAAGTGCTTGCAACTCAGTCGGGATTGTTTTTAATCAGGCATGTACCTCATTGAGATTGAACTTGAGACGAGTCTCGTTTAGACTTTGTACATATCTTGATGAACTCAACACTAGATTTGTCATGGGTGTCCATGATAGAGAGACACGAGGGCCGGGGAGATTTTTGACTTGATTCATATTCATGCAAACATTCAAAACCCATTCAAGGCCATTGATAGACGATTTTTTTAACTTAGTGTTGTTTTGTATACTATGATGGTTTCTGGTGTGATTTTAAGAAAGTTTTGGTTTATGAGTGTTATGCTGTTTGGACTCGCAAAATCGCTTATGTGACAGATGCTTGCAGGGGGTGGTAGAGAGGGATTTTGAGTTAGCACTGTTGACATCTGTCAAGTAAGCGGGTTCAGCTAGCTGGTCCAGGTAGTGGAACACCCATAAACTAAAACTTTTCCAATTGATACTAAAAACCATCACATTCTCTACAAGAACCATTCAAAAAAAGATTAATTTTATTGACAGGCTTACCTTAACAAAGAAATGATAAAGGAATATGAACCACACCAACTACAATTAACCTAAGACTGGCCGTGATGGTCTTTGACATGGGGCACCATCTTTGATGAGTTGGAAACAATTGTGACGTTAAAGCCACTACAAAATGGTGAAAGGGGGCACCAAAGAGGTGCAGCGCCAAGCCCTTAACGGGTGTGAAAGATATGCCCTTTACTGATGGGGAATTTAGTTAATGGTTGGGGTAACCACTACACTTAAATCAGATGGGGCTTTATTTAAACTTTTTCTGCCTGTGTGACGTCTACATGACTCTTTAACTAGGAGATTAGCCAAAACTGAACCATTAATTGACAAACTCTAACACTTTAAACCACACGAAATTAGAAATATACGGAAAAAAGACGTATGCATGGGGGTCGAGCGTATCAATATGTTGCATGTATTAGTGATGCTACAAGGGACTACTAATGCAAACAAAATGAGACTACCGATCGACCGGTACTTGGAAAAGAAAACTCACATATATAATAATAAATATTCATAAGAGTGATTCGATTTTATTTCATTAGTTTATGAAAACTCACATAATATTTAACATTCAGACATATACTAGGAAGGTATAATTATACTGTTGTTCTTGCCCTTGTAGAAGCAACGTTTGTCAGGGTCGGGTCTTGGAGTCTTGCAAACATTAACTTAATTACTTGGAGGGACAATGGTGATGCTTTTCGAATTCTTCGACTCGAAAAGCTGTTCGGCTTCTGGAGTAACATCTAAAGTCGCCTGTAAAACCACCGGAGACAACGCCTTCCATACCGATGTAATTCCAGCCAGTTGTCCAAAAACAGGCCTAAAAATAAATGTAATAAATCTTTAAAAAAAGATCCTGATAGTAACTGATATACTACACAACCAAAAGTTTAGTTTTGATACACAACGCTTATGTTTTTTTTGTTTTATAGTGAAAATTCAACTCACTTTGAACAAGTTATGACAGATAAAACTTCCATTCCACAATCATCTGCAATCTCCGAAGTAGCAAAGAATTGAGGAACAATGAACAAGTCACCTTCTTCAACTTTACTATCCACTACAGGCTTTCCTTCACTTCCACCAACTTTAATCCGACCGCTTCCTTTAACGATGTAACAGATCTCAACCGATCCATTGGCTACATAACTCGGTGCCAACATAGCATTCCCCTCCAACTTTACAAACTTTGCATTCAAACCAATCTCACTGAGCACCATCAAGTTCTCTTCTGTTAATAGACTGATAAAACCGCCATCTTTCACAACAACATCACCCGATGGATCATCAATAGCAGCGAATAGTTTATCGTTCGTGTGTTTATTTGGTTGTGGAAACTTGATTCCTTGATCAAGCTTAACAAGCAATGCACCTTGTTGGCTGTTTATAATATTTTCTGATTCTTTTTGGTCAAGACCAAAGATTTTACTGATGAAATCAGGTTGAAAGCCAGCTAGAAGCCCAAGAACTCCGGCCACAAAAAAGTATGTGAATTGGCCGGGTACTTGGGCTTTGCTACTTTCACCCAAGAATACGATGAGTGCATCGGTGTCGCCACCGTTAAACCACCATGAGACCACCCCTGCTAAAAGTGGGATTGCATCCCCTTTTTTGACCAACAAAACCTTTTCTTCTAGACTGTTTGGTCTTACCAATCCAACTGTGATATTACCTAAGAAAGAAAGAAACAAACGTACTCACTAAGATTCATTTAGGGTATGGATGATAATAATTATATATGTGTGGGTGAGTATTTATACAAAGATGGAACTATTTAGAACAATAAGTATAATGAGAATGCTTAACAAAATAAATCATTCATTTCTTAATAGTTTTTAAAATTAGTGAAATAATAAAAACTTGGTGTTTATTTATCTCTTGAAATTAAAACTAATTGTACAAATTTTGTTATATAAAACGGTTAAAACTCAAAAATACATATGAAAATTTTAGTTTTATGTTTTTATGTACATAAATATGCATTGTTTGAAATAAGTGTAAAATTTAAAAATCAAGAACCATATATAAAAGTTTAAATGATTTATTAGGGTTCTTCTTACGGTGAATTAGTATTTTTTATTAGAAAGAATTACATATTTCCCTCTACAAACATCATCAATTACATATATACCCAACTTAAAATTTTAATTACATATATATCCCCTTATAAAACTTAGTTAATTACATATATACCCAAATTAAAAGTTTAATTACATATATCCCCTTTTAAAACTTAGTTAATTACATATATACCTAAACTAAAAGTTTATTTACATATATCCGTTTTATTAAACATAAATATTACATATTTATCCATTTGATTATTTTATTAAAATTACTTATATAATTAGTATTTTACTCTTATTTTTAAGCTATAAAATTATGTTTTTGTTTTTACTAGCTTTTTGAGTTGTGATTATCTACTAATATTTTTTATGTTTTTTTTACCCTTTTGATGCTAATTTATTTAGGTTATCGTACGAGACACTTCTAGTCTCGTTATGCAACATGATCCGAATAAATAAATTTATGTTGCATAATGAAACTGAAAGTGTATTGTACAAGTATCGAAAAAATTAGCATAAAAAGTAAGAAAAAAAAGAACATAAAAATCTTTAGTATAGAAATATTAATAATAATCAAAACTCAAAAAGCAAGTAAAGAAGGAAAAACATAATTTTATAGTTTAATAAAAATAAGAGTAAAATACCAATTATATAAGTTACTTTTATATAAGTTACTTTAATAAAAGAAATAAAATGGGTAAATATGTAATATTTATTTTTAATAAATCGGATATATGTAATTAAACTTTTATTTTGAGTATATATATAATTAACTAATTTTTAGAAAAGGATATATGTAATTAAACTTTTAATTTGGGTATACATGTAATTAATAAAGTTTTACAAGGGGATATATGCAATTAAAAATTTAAGTTGGGTATATATGTAATTGATGAAGTTTATAGGAGGATATATGTAGTTCTTCCTTTTTATACTCAACCCTATGTATACGTACATACATATATGTACATGTATATATATATCAAAAGAATAATCATAATTCTATAGTTGCTAATACTTGTTGTAATGTTATTAAATGTACTTATGTGTGTCATGTAGTAATTACACGTACCTTGAATAACAAAACCAATAATTCTATAGTTGCTAATCTGGTGGACTTACCGATAGCAGTTTCTACATCAAAAGGCTCGCTAATACCCCTACTGCTAACAGATAATTTAACACAAAAGGTAGTAGAAATAAAACTCCTACTAGCACCAGAATCAAATAATATAGAGGCATAAGTTTGATTAACTAGAAACATACCTGACACGATATCGGGATCCACTTTGGCTTCTTCCCGGGTCATGGTGTAAGCTCTAGCACTTGCCCTCTGCCCTCCTTCTTCCGGCTTCTTATTTCCTGCTCCCGAGCTCTCCGCCCTCGGCTTCTTACAGTCTCTAGCGATATGGCCAGGCTGGCCACACCTGAAGCATACGTTCAGTCCCATCCTACACTCACCAGGATGCTCCCTTCCACATTTGCCACACTTCTTCGACCCCGAGCTGGAAGACACCCTACGATCATCCATCCTCATCCTCTTGTGGTTTGGGTGGAATCACCACGCCCAAACCTCTTTCCCTTCCAAATCCGGTCACCACCACCGGTTTTCTTCACTTCCACCACCGTCACTTCCCTTTCATTGTAGAGCCTCCCAGCCAAATCCACTGCCGACCTGAAGGTGCTCGGTCTAGCAGCGATCATGTGTCTGCGAATGTCAGCTGGCAGTCCCTGAATATAACGGTTGATTTTTCGAGACGCTGGCGTCACCTGATCCGGTACCAGTCTCGCCATCTCATTAAATTTGTGGTGTACTGTTGATGGGTCATGGTCCCCACCTCAAATTGCAGGAACTCCCTCTCGATCCTGTCGAGTTCCTATGTGGACAGAACTCCTCCATCACCAGTTGTTTCAGCTCTTTCCATCGCATCTTTCCGATGGATCTAGTACACTCAGCTTGGACAATATTGTCCCACCAACACAACGCCGAGTTGACAAAGAGTGAGTCGCAAACTTCACCTTTTGATCCTCGCGACACTCACTGATCTCTAGCACTGCCTCCATCTCTCTCACCCAGCGGTGAGCGGCAGCAGTATCGCCATTACCATCGAAAGTCGGGGGTTTGCACCTCTGGAATGCCCCATAACTGCATCCCTTGGTCGTCACCCCTACTACGTCATCCTCCTCCTCATCAGACACTACCGTCTCAGGCTCTGGTCGTTCCTCCTCTCTCTTGCTTTCCTTCCCCGTCGACTCCTTCCTGTCCTCTTTCTCCTTCCTCTCCTCGTTCCTAACAGCTCGAATAACATCGGTCACTACAGACGGCATAACTGCCTGCAGGACCTGATGTACCTCATCATCAATCGCCTCTCTAGCTGAGGCATTCAGGCTCGCATTCTCAGTTCCTTCATTCCGGTCAGGAACCTCAGGGTTCACAGGGGTCGTCTCAGGAGCCTTAGCACTGCTCCTAGTCATACGCGGTCGACCTCTACCCCTAGTAGCCTTAGAAGGTCTCTTCCCGGCCATTTCCCATGTACTATAAGATTCAAACACTAACACAGTCATTCAAGGTAATAGCTCAGTTTATGTCAAGTATAGTAAGTCCCTAATTACAGTGACCAGTTGTGAGTAGCCACTTACTTTACTTTTCACACCCCAAGCATTTCCTATTCTGACCTCATCAGTATCTAAATCTACTATAATCACATAAATCAAATAGCACACGCACATAATACCGGTTAACTTTTAAGAAAAAAAATACCTGATGGCACGGAGCTACTCGGGCTGACATCCCACTTTCTGTCCCATTTTCAGTTTAAGTTTAGGTTTTTGAAAACATTTTACCTAATTCACTTAAATTATGGCTCTGATACCAACTTGTAAGGCCCCGATCCCGGGCACCTCACAGTTGGTCATTCACAGCACTATAAATACATACTAGTATACATTTCATAAAATAATGCAGCGGAATTAATTTAAACAAAATCCATTCATTTCATTAATAACACTGTTGCTAAGCAATACACCCTGGTTTAGTCAGTTTACAAAAGATTAGTTTAACTGTATTACAAAACAACAGTGATTCCTGTTAAGAATGGATGTCAGTCTTTCCTTGCCAAGTAGCTTCGCCCTCGTGCCATCCTCAGCAATAATTACCTGCCAACTGAAAATGTATAAAAGTCAGCGTTGCTGAGTGAGCTCTAGTTTTATACATAATAAAATACTTTCTATATGTTGTAAATGAAAATACTCTTTTCTGTAAATTACAACTTTGTACTGTGTATGCGAGCACGCATTAACTATGTGAACAAATATTGTTCGTTCTCTGTACTGTATGCCTTGTCTGTAAACTTTTTAACTTTATGTTCCACTGTCTATGTGGACCAGTGCGCAATGCCCCAACTATGTGCGCGATGGAAAAACGGGTGATGGGCCATCTATATCCCTCGAAAAGGTCAACTGTATCCCTCGAAAGGGCTATGGGTATCCCCCGAAGGGTTCAAATGAATCGCTTAAAAGGGCTATGGGTATCCCCCCCGAAGGGTTCAACTGTATCCCTCGAAAGGGCTATGGGTATCCCCCCGAAGGGTTCAACTAAATCCCTCGAAAGGGCTATGGGTATCCCCTCGAAGGGTTCAACTAAATCCCTTGAAAGGGCTATGGGTATCCCCCCGAAGGGTTCAACTAAATCCCTCGAATGGGCTATGGGTATCCCCTCGAAGGGTTCAACTAAATCCCTCGAAAGGGCTATGGGTATCCCCCGAAGGGTTCAACTAAATCCCTCGAAAGGGCTATGTGGACTATGTACAAGGCCGACCCAATCACCCAGGACACGCTACAAAGGTCTTGCCAATCTCAAATGATTGACCCTGTGTGCATAATGGGTAGCTAACCCGCAACACAGTTGAGCTAACGACACACAGTCGTGTACCTCCTATGTGCTTGCAAGACTTATTAACATTTTATTAATGTTCCTCTTCTTTTCTTTATTGCTCTTTCACTTTATTATTACAATATACTTTACGTTACGATAATAACATACCACGTAAAGTCACATACTATAAGTAATAATAATAATAATAGCAATATCTATAATAAGGAACAATCATAATTAATCATATCATGCATGAAACATCATCATTAATAAGCTCTAAGTCAACCTCGGTCAAAACCCTTAGGCTCAGACTCCCAGAAACATTTCTGTAAAAATTCTAAGTGTTTGGGCGCATGAGCTCTGTTTGAGCGCATGAGCCCTGTTCAGACTTTTCATCACTATGTAGGCTCACCAGTCTACACTTAGAAATATTTTCACTTTGGGCGTATAAGCTATTCGGGCGTATGAGCACTGTTAGGACTGATGACCCTACACTTAGTCGTCTAGCTGACTTTTTTAGGCATATGACCACTCTTCAGACTCATAAGGACACTGTTTAAGCTTATCATCTCACACTTAAACTTTAAGCCTATTTTTTTCAGGCGTAAGAGCCCTGTTTGGGCATATCACCTTACACTTAACTTTTTCTAAGTCATTTTCAAGCATATGAGCACTGTTGAGGCTTATGAGCCTTAGGCGTATTAGGTACTGTTTGGGCATATGAGAACTATTTGGACTCATGACCTTACTTAGAACATTTTTAAGGCAAATTTTTGGGCGTATGAGCAATATTTAGGCTCATCAACCTTCTGTCCAACTTATACTATGAAATTTCCAAACCCAAACATCAAGCCTAATTGTTCTAAGCCTACCAAGGTCTTTCTAAGCATGAACTTCACATAAACAACTCATAAACATCATCAGGCATGCAAATTACATACGGGCATACATACATAATCATAGTAAAAATCGTAAAATACATTTTCAGCCCCAAAAAGGTTTAAAACAATTAGAAACCGGTGTCTAGAACTCACCTTAGTTGCTACTTGGATGTTTCTTCTTCTCTAACCCGCTCGAAATGAGTTCACATGCCTAAAATCAACACCACACACACACACCCCCCAGCACATATGCACATAAGAACATATAACCGAGGCTAAGTTAGCCAAGAACAACTTAAGAATACTAAATCTTACCTTAAATTCGACTTCTTCTTCTTGTTCTTCAAATATCCGAGAGTTTCTCTGCTTTCTCTCTCTAAAAAGCGAATGAAAGCTTTTGACAGGCCAAAATGGGCGGCCATACCCCTTTATTCATCCACTTTTATTCTCTTTGTCCTTTTGGCACTTTTTACCCCTCAACTTATAGGTTGACTTTCATTTTTCCTCTTTCTTTCCATTTTATTCTTTTATTTTTTTAAAAAGAAAATGCGGGTGTTACATGAAATCAGCATAGTGAGGAAGGGCAAAGCCAAGAGGGTGGAGGAGAAGTTTTCCGGCAGCGAGTTTTAAGTCACTTAACAATGGTGTTTTCGAGTTCGACCATACGTAATATCCACCACTGTCTCCCTCAAAAGCCGTTTGATCGGCCTTTTCCACCGCCATTTTCGCCTCCATCTTATCACCCAATGAAAATCTCAGAGAGATGAAGAGTATGGTCGATACATCAAGTACAATCACGTTGGCTACTTATAGCATATAAGTTATTAGTTACACTTGTTAATAATGACATTGGCTAAATATACCTAATATGTCTTGACATACTGTAAATCTTTTTACATATAAAAGGGATACATGAGGGCATGGTAGGGTTAGACTAGCATGATTTACGGGTTGATTAGTGGACATTGTTATATAAACTCTATCACAATGTTTACTACAAATGACATTCATGCAGACGTAACATGTTGACAGCGAATTAAAAGAATAAATAACTAGATTGTAATCTTCTATGATATCATATTATATTTCTTTATAATAAAATATAGTTACAATAATTCACGTAATAAGTAGCGTTGGCTACTTCTAGAGTAAAAGCAACTATTCACGATGACTTTTTATTATCCACGTTTTCAGATTGCTAGGTATTTGTTATAATAATCTTGATATTTACTTGATTAAGATCATATCTAATTGATAGTGAATAATGAGTCAAATGACTAACAATTAGACTGGAATCTTAATTATATTCTTTAAATTTTTTTAATAAATAGAATTAAAAACTTCATTAGTTTTACGATAAACATGTTTGAAGTGTTTTCCATACATGCTTCATGAGTTATGTTTGACACCTACTACACCTTAGGGTCAATATTAGTTGAATAAGAAGGTACTACTAATTAAGTTTAGATCAATGGAGTCGATCAAAACCAATTTGTAACAATCCAATTTGTAATTAAAAAACATAAAAAAACATAAAAAAACAAAAATAACGAAAATAAAAAACATAAAAAAACATAAAAAAACAAAAATAAAAAAACATGAATATCTAGTATCAAATGATAATTAGTAGCAAAGCTATTCATTAGTCAAGAAACTTGTTAATTAATAACAAAGATGCTTAGTTATCTTAGTTATGTTAGTAACATCAATCTCATTGCTCCTTACAGAGAACTTGAAGATAACTAAAACCACACTTCAAATTATATAAATAATAAGTTATATATTATTTGCACCCTCATTAAGACATAAGCTAACATGTTTATTGTCTTTTTATTTGAAACCAAAACCTGATAAGATTTTTTAACTAAATGGAGTTGAACTCACATTATCCAAATTAACATAAACGTGTTTATTAATAATCGAACTGCACGTTAGTATGATAATGTTACATCCCGGTGAAAGCGTGAAATGCTTAGATGTGACTTTTTGGCTCAAAACACATTGATTATAAATAAACACATATAAAAGCACATTACGACATAAAACATAACATTATATATTATAATCCGTCCTTAGGTTACATAACTATTACAAAATTTATCTAGCATGAGACTATTATATGTAACCTAATCAAAACATCTTTAACTGCTTCATATTTCTTCATTAATAGTGAATATGTGCATCCACCATTATATTAGACTCAAATATGTTAACAGTTATTTTTACACATGTCTTTCCAATCACTTAGCCCCAACCGTTGTAAACATCGAATGAGAACATAAAACTGTTAGTCATTTTGTTCTCCTGAAAAAACATACTAAAAACTATCAACATAAAGTTGGAGAGAAACATAAGTTTAATAACCCAAACAAAACATATTGATACAACATAAATAAGATTACAACCAAACCTATTTATATGCCTGGTGATTCATAACTGTCACAAATACAAATCACAAAAATCAAATAATATAGTATCACAACACTCATCCTGTTGGTGCAGGAAATATTTTCCTAAGTAACGCTATCAATATTATCAGAAGGTTTCTCATCCGAATTAATGGTTGTAACTTACGGTAACATGACAGTTTATCTCAAAAAGTCTTATTTACTTGCATCAAACATAAATAATATATTTCCCCCCAAAACTCATAATAAAATGGGGCTACGAATCTCACCTCAATTTCAACGATAACCTATAAAATTAATTATAAGTTAGGGACATATTTCTTTAAAATTTTTAGCACATCAGTCAAAATTCTAAAGCACTAACTATGATTACTCAAAACTTTCAAAAATTTAATAGCAACATCATCTGAAATTATTAGTAATCATATAAAAATTTTTTATTATCAACTAATTTTAGATATTTTTTTAAAATTAATACAAACTCAATATAAATTGACAAAAATAACTACTGTTATTGATAAATTCTCAAATTTTTTCAGAACGTTTATCTTGGGTCTACTGTATCTCATAAATTCTCTGTTTAATAATAAACAGTAATTAATTTACTGTAATTTTTCTAAAATTACCAAAATTCAAGAAAAATAGTCTCATATCTCCAAAAATTACAAAATTTACATATATTGTCAAATCCAGAACATAATATGTAATGCGAAGTTTTCAGAATTTATTTCGTAGTTTAGATATTTCTTTCTATTTTTCCATTACAGATCATAATAAAATATCATCTCAGTCATATAGAGGAATTAAGTTATGAAATTTATTCTCGAGCTTCTATAACATATAATAATCATTATATAAGTTTTCCAGATTTTTACCGGGTTTGGTTCTCCCATATAGTATTTTTCTTATTTTTCCTTTATTTAAATCATATAAATTATTTTACTCAATTTTAATATACTAAAATTTACAGATAGATAATTCTAGTATTTCTAAACATACTTCTGAATTTATTCCCACAATCACAATCTTTTGTATATTCAATCTAATTTTAGCAAATACTAAGACTTTAATTGACTTTGTTAGTAATTTTTCTTGTTTAATCCTTCTTTGATTTAACACCATTATTTTTCTCAATTCTTTTTACTTGCTTCTTACTGAGTTTTGAAATAAATAACACATGGTTGTGGGTATTCTTTGATAATGATCATGTATGTTTTTGTTAAAACACATACTTTATTTGATCACTTAATTATGATTTTCTTACCTTGTTTAATTGAGAAGATGGTTGCTAATAGCTTCTGAATTCTTGATGTCCTAAGCTTGAGGTGAAGGTTCTTGATCCTTAAAAGTGAATACTTAGATGAACATGATTGATTGAAGATGATAAGTGTTTGGATTATGATGATGTTTGGTGGTGATGTAAAACCGAAAGAGAGATTGTGAAGATGGTGGTGATTTCGGATGATAATGGTGGTGAGTGTAGAGAGACCGAGAGAAAGAGGGTGATGTTGGGGTGGTGGTTTTGCGGTTGTATATAATAAACCAAGAGAGAGATGAGAGTCAAGAGGGAAGATGGTTATGGTTGTGGTGGTCTTGGTCGCGGTTGTGGTTGTTTTTGGGTTTCATTAACCGAGAGTTTGTAGTAGTGGAGAGAGCTCATCATTAGTCTATCACTAGGTTTGTGTATTGTACCTCTAGCTTTGATAGGTGTTAAACATTTGAGTATGATGAGTGTGTGTTATGCTAGGTGTCCAACCTAGATGAAGATTAGTGTGATGGTAATGGATGGTGGCGGTTGTGGTGCTTGGGAGGTACCGAGAGTTGAGTTTAAGTGGGTTAAGAAATTGCCACCAATGCATTAGCAATGATGACCTTGGAGTAGGGTAGATTATGTGGCATTTGAATAAGATCTCTTAGTGTTAAACTTTGGTGATGATGCATGGGAACCGGCCGAAGGTTAGTAACTAGGTGGCGGTTTTGGTAGTTAATGACATGTTTAGTTACTAAACTAAGATTAATTAATGGATTGTTGGTTGTTAATCGGTTACTCGAGATTACATAATGGTTTTGTTTTGATGTTTAGATATTTAAGATGTGATTTGTTTTTATTTTGATTCAAGGTTGATGAAGTATTGTTTTGATAATGTTTGATTAACTTAGTTCATATATATATATATATATATATATATATATATATATTTGTGTGTGTGTATCATGATTTATAGATATATATACATACATGCATACGTAACATACATGCATGCATAATAGCATACTTAAACTTATATAATTATTTTTATAATGTGGAAGTTTGTATATGAAAAAAGGTTCATAATTTTGATAATGATTATCTATATATACATGCATGCATACGTAAATAATACATGCATGCATAACATACATACACATAATTACTCATTAAACATATATATACATGTAAGGTAAATATAATGGAGTGATAACCTTAATCGTCGTTTAACCTGAATTTATAGGGTTGTCACAGATAAATATAGTATGAAAACCTAAAACTCAAATCATCGATATGATTACAGTTTTAGTTTTGGCCCATTTGCCTAACTAAACAAACACATGTCCATCCCTAGTTTTATATTAGAAGCTTAAATTGTGATTAATGGATAAATTAAAGTTAAAATACAAATTATCATGGACCCTTGGTGAATGATATGTTTGATGAATCATTTTTATCTTTCCTTCGATGCCATTTAAAAAAAACCTTAATCAATCAGTCAATACTAAAGGTAGTGATCATTTTTTGTCTCTCGCCCATGCCATATCACCAAAACTGATACAAATAAGGATTTAAAATCTACAATTTTACATAGGTATGTTATTCTTAACTTTTTTTTTGACTTTCAAATTAGTAACTTTTAAAGAAAGCTAATAATGATATGTTTTTAACTCAAAGATTTATGCATAAAAATAACAGTATTATAGATGTTGCTAAAAGTCTTGTATAAGAACTAATGTAAAATCGCTTTAATTAAGTAAATGAAACATATTGGCCCGAGTGTGAGTTTAAAACCATACGACAGAAGATTTGATTCTGTGTTGCCTTGACTCACATGTTTTTCACTATTCTATGTTGTTTTTCAAATTAACACCAGAAAGAATGATGATTAAGATAAAAAAAATACATGATAGACTCTTTCATTAAAGTCAATAAATTGTTCTTGTTAATTATATGTTTTACAACCCTTTAAATAGAGTATAACTTAGTCCTAATTTAACCTTTAAGCTAAATATCCTCCCAAAATAAACTTATCATATACTTAACTATTATGAAAAACCAAAAAATACTAAACATAATAAATCCATACTAAAAGTAACAGACTCACACCAAAACTAACTAAACTCCCCCCCAAATAAACTTACCATATACTTGTTATCTTTCTCTTCCTCTTCCTTTTGCTTTCGCTCTCTTACCCTTGATTTTGCTTTCTTGCTCTTTCTCTTGCTTTCTTGCTCTTGCTCTTGCTTTTGCTTTCTTGCTAATCAGAACCAAACAATCTCTAATTTTCTTGCTCTTGCTGTTGATCAAAAGACCAGATTCTTGGTTTTGCTGCTAATCAAATTGCCAGATTCTTGTTATTACTGTTGATCAAAAGATCATACTCTTGCTCTACTGCTCATCAAAACATCAGATTCTAGGTCTTGATCAACAAATTAGTTATTTGTTCTTGTTAGTGATCAAAATATTACTTTCTTGCTTCGTAGTTTCTTAACTTGCTAACAAGTTATTGCTAAGAACTAGGTTGTTTCTTTCGACTTGATAGAAAAACATTCTATCTCTTGCCGCTGCTACTTGCTTGGTAACATGCGCTTTAATACCAATTATTGGGCTTGGATTGAGTTTAAAACCACACTACAAAATATTTGATTTTATGCTACTTTGAATAACGTGTTGTTTTTTTATTCTGTGTTGTTTTTCAAATCAACACTAGAAAGAAAGACGATTCTAATAAAAACCTACATGGCTGACTCTTTTATTCTTGCTAATTACATGCCTTGCAACCTCTTTAAATAGAATTAACTTAGCCATAACTTAACCTTTAAGCTAAATATCCTCCTAAAATGAACTTACTATATACTTAACTCTTACAAAAACCAAAGAATACTAAACATAATAAATTCATACTAAAAACAAACTCATACTAAATCTGACGGACCCATGACCCATTCGACTGACTTGTGACCCATTCGACATTCATACTTGCGCTTCAAATGTGAACCATCAAAGATGAGTTCCAACAAAACACACCACCAATTTTTATTAAACTATGTGATATAAACAAATAACAAAGTAAGATATGGTTGTAGTTCAAAACTAGTATTAATACCCTGCATTATGCGATTGGGATGACTATCTTTTAGTACTTATAGTAGTAAATTGCTTCTGTACTTTTTTGGAAACGTTGACGCACCATACATATTAAAATTTATAACGGTAAATTACTAGAAAAATAAAATCTACTCGCATACTAAAAAAACGCTAGAAAAATATAAAAAAAACTTGAAAAAAGGAAAACTAAAAACTTGGAGAAAAATAAAAAAATAACCAAAAACAAGTCAACTGAATATTAAGCATATAAAAAACATAACAAAAACGTAACAAACTAAAAAGAAAAACAAAAGAAAAAAAATTAAACAAGAAGAGGGGGATATTAAAAATCCTGATGGATGGGGGTAGGAGATGCGGGACTTACCACTAGGCTAATTTCTATTTTTGTGTCATATTTCATGCCCAATTGTAGGGATTGAACATAGAGGCTCGAGAATCAAAAGTAGATATTAAAAATCAAGAAAGTCGCGCAAGAACTTTTGATCCACGCGAGAACTTAGATCTTGCATGAGACCTTTTGTGTTTAGTATAAATAGATTGCTTTTGATGTAATTAAGTAGTTTTTCCTATTTTGTGCGAAACTTGTGTAATTTTCAATCAGAGAGCAATAGAAATAGAAGTTGTTAGGACCGTGTACGTACGGAGTACTAACTGATTCTGCGTGTATACCAACTCAAATAGTGCGGAATCCTATTTGATTGGCGATCCAATCAGTGAGAACGACAATCTGATCAATCCTATGATGAAACAACGTTAAGAACGAACAAGAATTGATCAAAAACGAACTATGAAGTTGGAACAGGTTTTCTTGAGCCTCTGGACGACTAGGGTACGATTATGTGCTTAGGTATTCGAATTCTTACGTTTTCCATGAATTAAGTGGTATTCATAGGTTAGGGTTTTCCATTCATATGACTGAACCATTAGCATGGTTCAGTCATGTGACTGAAGCATGCGGTTGATCCATCCGCACGACTGAAGGTCCAGTCGTGCGACTGAGTCAATCTCTTGTCACAATCGTGCGACTGATCCAGTCTCCTGTTCAGTCGTGCAACTGGTTCATTAGCATGAAGTATTCATGCTATGGTCCATTCGCATGGTCCATTCGTATTAGAACTTCACACGGTTAAGTTTAAACATGTTTCACAACCATATTTGACTAAGAATTATGCAAACAAACCACAAACCTATATAGTTAGTTCAATATGCGTTATCACCCACAATAAACAATGAAATATTAAACATTATAAGCATCAACCACACATTGTATTCCATTCATACCCATTCAATTACATATATGTAAGACATGAAAGACATTTTACATTGAGCTCCTAAACTAGTACACATGTAACAACAAACTCCCCCTTGGACCTAGTTTACATCAGTGTCTAACATTCTTCATCAGCTCATCAAACTTCTTGTACTTTTCCTCTCTTGTAACTCCAGCATTTATCTCAAACGCAAAACAGAATCATATAACATTCTGGAACTGGAGGGCTTGTACAATGTCTTGCGAATCAAAAAACAATGGCCACTGGTACAATGTGTATACATCATCAGCGGACAAGTTCGTCAGCCACATTGGGTCAAATATCCGAATAGTATCCATTTGGCCCTCTTTTTGCAAGACTATCATACCTTCACCTGTTCTCCAATCGTAGTACCACCACTTGAAGTGTGGAGTGAAGTCCTGTGGCATTTCCCTTAGAGGGATTCTTGACATAGTGCGCGGAGGACTCCACTTCAACACTACCTTCGGCTTTCCAGTAATGGAATCAACTTCAGACCTTCTGATGTACCTCGTTGGTTGTTGAGGTCTGAAGTTAACCCACCTGGTGTGGTACTCTCTCCTCAATGCTGCCTCAAACCAGCCTGACATCTTTCTCGGGTCAGCATACAACAACTTTAAGTGTGCTAGCTGGTTGAGCTCAAAACCTGGGAGAGTCTTTAGATCATGTGGAAATCTAAAGTACTCTATGATTACATTGGCCAGGGTTTAGTGATTGATTACTTTGGTCATGTGGTATACCTAGTCCTGACTAGGTGACAAAATTACTTTGGCATTATGGTCTACCTAGTCGTGACTTCATGACGTGATTACTTTGCCCGTAGGTCTACCCAAGTTGGTGTTGGGCGACATGATTAGTTTAGCATTGATGTCTGGCTAATGCTACTGGGTTTAACTTAGTACTTAGACTGTTTATTGGGGGTGGTGTGAGTGTGGGCGCTACCCACGAGTCTTGATAGGTTGGTTGCAAACACCACGACATAAGGGCACGATCAGGGGCGCAATCGAGAGGGTGTGAGGGGGTAGCGAGTGGATTTGACCTTTCGGTTGTGTGAGTTTCCAAAATATAGCCGTAAAGGCTTAATAAAAAATATTTAATCTTTTTACCTATATATACCCATCTCCAAATTTTATACAAATCATCCTATTTCTCTCAGTTTCTCTCTAATAGTTAAAAAAAAACTCTATGTCAACCATGGAATAGAGTTTCTCCTTATTCTAATCTTCCAAAGAAGGCGAGCTCAATTTGGAAACGAGGAAAAAGGTGGTCGTGCAGCCTTAACATCAACGATCGCAAACGAGATATTTACCTCTAAATTTTGACCGGAGGGTGCTAATAACACTTTGGTAAGACACTATTTTTCCTCCTATTTCCTTTATGAGGAAGAGAGTTTTAGATGTTTCCGTTTGAGTACACAATTATCTTTGCATATATCAAATGATTTGTTAGAGCGATATTCGTTTTCTTAATAAAGAGAAAACGCTAGACGTATAGCCAAATTCATCACTTTTCAAAAAGTTATGGTGACTTTCGACAACTAACGTACGGTGTTACTTCGGACGGGTTGAATCAGTATTTACAAACGTCCAATAAAATTTCACGTGATTCACTTAAATATTTTTGTCATGATATATAAATATTTATTTACTTTTTTATAATATTTCAAAATTGCACGTGATTCACTTGAAAACTTTTGTAGAACTCGTGCCGACTTATTCTCGAACATATTTGCATTGACCCACCATGAATGATATTCAACAGATATATTAGGTGCATGGTGAAAGACATGGTTTACCTCAATGCTAGATATATTTGATTGTATGCATTTGGGTGGGCTATGTGTCCTAATGCTTGAATATATCAGTTACTATCATACTTGAGGCAATGACCTCGTGTGATCTCTGGTTCTGGCATGCGTTTTTTTGGTGTTGTCAGGTCAAATAACAACCTTAAGGTTATCGATCAATCTCCTTTATTTGACAACTTCATCGATGACATCGAACCTCCTCAATCTTATTATGCAAATAAGGAACATTATAAATACGAGTACTACCTTGTTGAAGGAATTTACAACGAATGGACGACGCTAGTTCAAGCTTTTACGTCTCTACTTGAAGATAAACGAAAATACTTCACGAAAAAACAAGAATTCACAAAAAAGACATTAAAATAGAGTTTTGGAGTTCTTAAAAACATTTTCATTTGATCGCAAAACCAATATGGTTTTGGTCAAGGGATCGAGAAGATAGTAAGTGTAATCTATACTCGTCTTATTTTACATAACATGACTATTTGCCAAAACTACCAAGGAGACATTCCCACATTATAATCGACAATCACTGATCAATAAAGACTCGAAAACATAGCATTAATCAAGAACCGTTAAATACACGGGAACGTTTGTCATGAATTGGTCGAGCATTTGTGGGTTAGACGACCCGATGATCTTGTATTAGACTAGTATTTGTATTGTTTTTAAAAAATTTAAGTAATGTGTTTTTTATGTTTTAATGAACTTTATTTGATTAAAATGTTAATTTTATATAATTGTTTTATATTTAAAAAATATAAATTTAATTAACTAATTCGTTAGAGGCTCTAATCATCTGATCCACAATAGTGCATATTACTTGATTAGGGGTTCTATCCAGCTCAGTCAACATCTAGTAAGTGCTACATGTCGTAATATTACATGATAACTTGAGCAGAGGCTCAATCTCACAACATATAGCCTTAACAATGTTAATGTATCTTGTTAATATTTACACTTTAAAATTCAAAAAAAGATATAGGGGATATTTTAACTTTTCATATTCTTGCTTAAAATCAATAAACGTTCAAGGCTATTTATATGTTTACGTTAAGAAGAAATGTGATATAAGGAAATAACCATACTATCATTCACCTAGAAGATAATGATCCTTTAACTATCAGTAACTAGAATCTTAAGAAATAATCCTATGTGTAATTTAACCCCATATTCTAACTTTTCTTCTTGTATGTGTGTATGGACCAAAGGACATGTGCACGAGTGAAGTGTGCAGATATGTGCATGTGGCAGGTGTCATTCTCCCTCACCTGAGGAACCTTGTCCACAAGGTAGCAAATTTGATTAGGTCTTATCAAATTACCATGATGGTCATCACTAGGTCTACCCGTTGGCATTCGATGAAGGCCTTGTGAAGAGCCCTCGTGGGCACCACTCAAGAATCCTCGACTATATCTCTGGTAATGATAATAGTCATAGCGATAGTGGCTCTTGTGGAGTTGTGGTTGAGGACGAAAATGGTAGACTGACCCGTGTTAAGGGTTGGAAGTATGGTCTCGAGTAGGTAACATTGAACAACCAAGAGTTGCCAGTCGTGGTTTGGAATTGGAACTTGACAAGAAAAGTCGTTTTGTAGCTTTGATAGGTGGTTTGGGAAAGTAAGAAAGAATGGTTGTTTTAAGAGTTAATTACACAACAGTCCTTGTAGTAAGGTTCGTTTTCAAGTTTGAACCCCAAGTATTATTTATAGTTTTACACTAACTATATCACGCCGTAACAAATTGTCCCCAATCTGAATGAAGGTTAACTTATTTTTTTGTTAAGTTGATGTAAAACGACTATATACCCTTCACATTTACAAAACAAAAATAAATTAAATGTAGCACCACAACAACCTACCTTTGTCACATTCTCTGGTTAACATCAATCATCTTTTTCGATCAAATTCACAGTCCCCCAACAACCTACCGCCACCTCTCAAAACTCACAACCTTAGACGAGAGGCCAAAGAAAATGAAAAGCAATAAGAATTCTTGAGAAAGGAAAAGGTTGCGAAATCAATATTGAAAAATAAAAGACTATTTGTTCAAAATCAAAATAAAAACACTCCTTGAAAAATATTCCATAAGCTCCCAAATCAATTGGAAAGAAAGATAGAGAAATCCATGATTTAATTCATGGCATCCAAAACTCTCTCGTGTAAAAACTCCATACTTAATGTAAAAACTTGTAATAAATTATTCTTAGGGAGCAAACTTGAAAACAGATCTTACGAACATGATCATTTGTGTAATTAATCTTGTCTCAACTAAGGGACCAAAGTGCTTGCAACTCAGTCGGGATTGTTTTTAATCAGCATGTACCTCATTGAGATTGAACTTGAGACGAGTCTCGTTTAGACTTTGTACATATCTTGATGAACTCAACACTAGATTTGTCATGGGTGTCCATGATAGAGAGACACGAGGGCCGGGGAGATTTTTGACTTGATTCATATTCATGCAAACATTCAAAACCCATTCAAGGCCATTGATAGACGATTTTTTAACTTAGTGTTGTTTTGTATACTATGATGGTTTCTGGTGTGATTTTAAGAAAGTTTTGGTTTATGAGTGTTATGCTGTTTGGACTCGCAAAATCGCTTATGTGACAGATGCTTGCAGGGGGTGGTAGAGAGGGATTTTGAGTTAGCACTGTTGACATCTGTCAAGTAAGCGGGTTCAGCTAGCTGGTCCAGGTAGTGGAACACCCATAAACTAAAACTTTTCCAATTGATACTAAAAACCATCACATTCTCTACAAGAACCATTCAAAAAAGATTAATTTTATTGACAGGCTTACCTTAACAAAGAAATGATAAAGGAATATGAACCACACCAACTACAATTAACCTAAGACTGGCCGTGATGGTCTTTGACATGGGGCACCATCTTTGATGAGTTGGAAACAATTGTGACGTTAAAGCCACTACAAAATGGTGAAAGGGGGCACCAAAGAGGTGCAAAGCCCTTAACGGGTGTGAAAGATATGCCCTTTACTGATGGGGAATTTAGTTAATGGTTGGGGTAACCACTACACTTAAATCAGATGGGGCTTTATTTAACTTTTTCTGCTGTGTGACGTCTACATGACTCTTTAACTAGGAGATTAGCCAAAACTGAACCATTAATTGACAAACTCTAACACTTTAAACACACGAAATTAGAAATATACGGAAAAAAAGACGTATGCAGGGGGTCGAGCGTATCAATATGTTGCATGTATAGTGATGCTACAAGGGACTACTAATGCAAACAAAATGAGACTACCGATCGACCGGTACTTGGAAAAGAAAACTCACATATATAATAATAAATATTCAAAGAGAGTGATTCGATTTTATTTCATTAGTTTATGAAAACTCACATAATATTTAACATTCAGACATATACTAGGAAGGTATAATTATACTGTTGTTCTTGCCCTTGTAGAAGCAACGTTTGTCAGGGTCGGGTCTTGGAGTCTTGCAAACATTAACTTAATTACTTGGAGGGACAATGGTGATGCTTTTCGAATTCTTCGACTCGAAAAGCTGTTCGGCTTCTGGAGTAACATCTAAAGTCGCCTGTAAAACCACCGGAGACAACGCCTTCCATACCGATGTAATTCCAGCCAGTTGTCCAAAAAAGGCCTAAAAATAAATGTAATAAATCTTTAAAAAAAGATCCTGATAGTAACTGATATACTACACAACCAAAAGTTTAGTTTTGATACACAACGCTTATGTTTTTTTTGTTTTATAGTGAAAATTCAACTCACTTTGAACAAGTTATGACAGATAAAACTTCCATTCCACAATCATCTGCAATCTCCGAAGTAGCAAAGAATTGAGGAACAATGAACAAGTCACCTTCTTCAACTTTACTATCCACTACAGGCTTTCCTTCACTTCCACAACTTTAATCCGACGCTTCCTTTAACGATGTAACAGATCTCAACCGATCCATTGGCTACATAACTCGGTGCCAACATAGCATTCCCCTCCAACTTTACAAACTTTGCATTCAAACCAATCTCACTGAGCACCATCAAGTTCTCTTCTGTTAATAGACTGATAAAACCGCCATCTTTCACAACAACATCCCGATGGATCATCAATAGCAGCGAATAGTTTATCGTTGTGTGGTTTATTTGGTTGTGGAAACTTGATTCCTTGATCAAGCTTAACAAGCAATGCACCTTGTTGGCTGTTTATAATATTTTCTGATTCTTTTTGGTCAAGACCAAAGATTTTACTGATGAAATCAGGTTGAAAGCCAGCTAGAAGCCCAAGAACTCCGGCACAAAAAAGTATGTGAATTGGCCGGTACTTGGGCTTTGCTACTTTCACCCAAGAATACGATGAGTGCATCGTTGTCGCCACCGTTAAACCACCATGAGACCACCCCTGCTAAAAGTGGGATTGCATCCCTTTTTGACCAACAAACCTTTTCTTCTAGACTGTTTGGTCTTACCAATCCAACTGTGATATACCTAAGAAAGAAAGAAACAAACGTACTCACTAAGATTCATTTAGGGTATGGATGATATAAATATATATGTGTGGGTGAGTATTTATACAAAGATGGACTATTAGAACAATAAGTATAATGAGAATGCTTAACAAAATAAATCATTCATTTCT
>JABSNV010000137.1:0-82714 GCA_024085815.1 Flaveria linearis | reverse complement strand
TCCCATGCATGGTTATGGAGAACGAAATGGATTGTATGATGTTGAGGGAAAAGGGTATCTTTCTTCTTGAGAAAGAGTAGATCAATGGCTTTTGTTGGTGAAAAGATTGTGGAAAGTGATGGGAAGAAGAAGAAAGGACATGGAATTTGGTCAAAATTGATGGGATTGAAGAGAAGTAATATGAAGAAGAGATAACGGAAGAGGGTTCTCAAGACTCATGCATTCAAGAACTATGAGAGAAATGTGACTACAAGGATTTAACTTTATATATTAAAGTTTGTGAAAATAGTTCTCTTACAAATATGCATGTAAAAAAGTTTCAACTTTTTGTAGAATTGCATGATAAGACCGTCAAGTTGATCCGACACCCTCTTAGATTAGACGCACACGTGCGATCTTCGTAGCATCGGGTTATATATAATTAGTTTTTAGTGGGATAGCATAGGATAATATTATTCTTTGGAATTCATTTGTAGATGAATGCGTTGTATACTTGAGAAAATTCTCTGGGAAAGAAAAGTCAAAATTGTACATTAGAAATAAAGAAAAAGTGTCATTTTCTTTTCTTCATTTTTAGATTTTGTGTACACGTATACACACATATATGTGTGTCGATATATTATCACAACTTAATTTCATAACGGTGGGCCAATCATTAGCTGTCGATCACAGCTTAAATCTATGCAAATAGTGTCATAACACCTATCCATAAGATAGATATTGCCATAAAAGTTTTAACGCTAACAGCTGCTGTATGTATACACTACACATCTCTGATTTAACATACGGGAAATTAAATATATATAATCGAGAACAATATAAAGTCATAAGTATAAAAATTTTGATGGATCGGTATCATAAGTATAAAACTTTTTATGGATCGGTCATACTTATACACAGGATCAAATAGTTTTTTTCTTTTTTGCTCTTCACTCCAACGTACAACACTTGAGAAGCCCAAACTAAAATAAAATAATTATTTTTAAAAGGACGATATACTATGGAGCTTAGTAGCATGTTTATCAGTAAAAATATCATTTTAATGTATTATAAACACCTGATACTCATTAAATAATAATACCCCAATCGATCAACACCTAGCGTGAACCATCTTTGAACAGTAACCACACATTAAAGGTTATTGGATGTCGATTGATGTAGAATAGTCTTGTTAATAGAAAGTTTTGTTGCCTATAGCTTACTGGTGTAATTTTTCAATCGTTATTTACAAAGATTTTAGTATTTAGATATCACAATTGTGATATCTAATATAAAATCTTGTGATTCACAATAGTAAGTAAATGACACCTAAAAAGGAGGACGTTCAATATAATAGAAACAGCTAATTAATGCAGAGACCGTACTACCGTAGTAGTTTGAAACCTGTTATTTTGCTGGATTAACATGATAGAATATTTAATTATTTAATAGATCACGATATATTAAAAAAGCATGGTTTAGGTATGTGGTACAGCAAGTCCTCTGTGTACATGATAACAGCAATTTTGCAAGGATGTGATATAAAAATATTAAAATGATAATAATTGATGAAATATATAATACTTTATGATAAAAATATAAAGAAGGTTAACAAAAATGATTTAAATAATCGGTGATAAGTGTAATAATTAGCAAACTAATTAGTGAATCACCATCAAGACGAAAAATAGTGTATATGGAGGCTGTATTCAAAAGAGAAGATAATATTAAAATTAATGCATTAAATAGTAATCAAAATCAATATATTTCAACTTGGTGCGTAGTATATTTGACCTATCCAATTAATTTATAAATGTTTAGAGTTGTATTTAAAAATCTCACAAGGTACAAGGGTGAGGCGGGGGTATGGTATAATAAAAAGTTATTAGAGTTGCAGTGATGATTCTTACTTATGTTAAGGTGGATATTATGATAGATTAAGTGTGTGTGTGGTTCTCATTAAAAAAAGGAAATCTTACAAGTTGAATACGGTTACAAAGGGCATTGACCCAATATGGTATCTAGTTATGTGATAAGTATTCTCTCTATTAGAATTTGAGGATTTAAATTATGCACTAAATAAGTTAATGGATTTAAAAATATTCTTAATTAGCTGTTTTGAAAAATGTTGAATAAACTTTATCCCGTTATAAGGGTGTAAGGGGAGGTGTCCTCTAATTGATCGACAAACAAGGAGTAACTTTTAGTATGCCATTGAGCATAGAATATAATATAGATAGGTTGGATATCGTGGCTTATTATTTTAGTGGCATTGATGATTGTCTCTCACAAAAGTTATATGAGTGAAAATCCTTGCAATTGAAAGGGTAGGTTGTACTTAATGAAAGTGAAAAAACTGTTGTTTAAAAAAGGATAGGTTGGATAAAGAGTGTTCAGGAGTGATTTTGAGTCGACCTAGGGTCAATTCAAGCACGAGAGCTTAAACTATTCAAGTTAGCTATGCTCAAAATCTCTGTTAAGTTGAAATTTGAGCTAAAACTCGATTTGTTTACAACTCAAGATAGCTCATGGCTCGAAGACTGGATTGTTAAAAAAAAAGAAAACCAATTATTACTTGATAGTCATAAGAGAAAAGTGAAAAACGATAGGTGCCCATAGCAACGAGATGCATGGTAATTGGTTAATTGTTAATGATTATTAGATTAAATATTACTACGTTGAAAACTAAAAGGTGTCATGACAAAATTCACAATAATCTCTATCTAACCAACCATATGAGCAAAGATAATTAGATCGTGATGCATTTTTGCAAGGGGAATTTACTCGATTATGCGTTTACCATTATTTGTATCTAAATATTTATGGTAATAATAGTATCAAAGCATTTAAGTGTGTGAATCAAGGGGAAAGCATGATATCCATTAAAAATAATGGACATGCCAAAATTGGTATCAAGGTGGCCTAGACCAAAAGTTTGCTGGTTCTAATTTCTATTGAGACATGTGTATTAACTAGAGGTGGCAAAAGAGATCCAAAAATGTGATTTGGGTCATAATGGGTGTTTAAAAATAAAGATGGGTGAAGGATTATTAAATAAAAAAACAAGTGGGTCAAGATGGGTAAAAGCTTTTTTGGAAAAAAAGAAACATAGGTCAAGATGAGTTTTCAAAATTAGATCTACAGTCTAAGTCAACGTTTCTTTCACTCAAATTGATCGCCACGGGTCCGCCGCGTCGACACGGGTCCGCCGCGTCGACACGGGTCCGCCGCGTCGCCACGGGTCCACCGCGTCGCCACGGGTCCGCCGCGTCGCCACGGGGTCCGCCGCGTCGCCACGGGTCCGCCGCGTCGCCACGGGTCCGCCGCGTCGCCACGGGTCCGCCGCGTCGCCACGGGTCCGCCGCGTCGACACGGGTCCGCCGCGTCGCCACGGGTCCGCCGCGTCGCCACGGGTCCGCCGCGTCGCCACGTGTCCGCCGCGTCGACACGGGTCCGCCGCGTCGCCACGGGCCGCCGCGTCGCCACGGGTCCGTATATGCATCTATCTATATGTGTTGTTGGATTGTAGAATAGTAGTAAAATAGTGTTGACTTTTTTAAAAATGATCCATTCTGATCCGAACCATCTGATCCAAACCCATATTGACCCAAACCCATATTGACCCAAACCCATGCTGACCTTTTTTTTAAATGACTCATCCTAACCCAAACCCTCCTGACCCAAATTTCCTAACCTAAAACAACCAACCAAATCCAACCCACCCATTTTGCCACCTCTAGTATTAACTATTAAGCGTGTGTGTGTCGTCAGCATTCTTAAAAATGGGCGGAACAGATCGTCCTTATGTCCGAGTAAAATGTAATATTTGTGACATGATATGTTACTTAGAAAAATCATAACAAAAAAAAAGGATGCTAAATTCCATCGACCGTCCACCGGGGGACACATTTTCAAGATCAAGTTCCATACATTAAGTCAATATTCAACAAAGTCAAAGTCAAATTATATATATAAATCGAGGTTAATGTTAGAGTTCTAAAAAACTAAATTAGATTTATGTATAAATTTCTGAAAGAGATCCCACATAAGTATTTTTTCCCAAATCCAAATATAAGTGAAAAGAAGTTTACTTAAGTGAGGTATTTGCCAACATTTTAAAATTCCTACCATGCTCTTTCTTGTAAATCAGCTAGGACTTTCTCAGTTTTATCAAGTCACAATCACTTTTATTATTATCTTGACTTATTGCAACTAATAAAAATCAAGTAGGCAAGTCATGATCAATATTGCAGCCAACCTTAAATGGGCCATCAAGTCCGTAATGAATTTTCTTGAAAGTCTCTCTCATATGTCTATTTAAAGTAGAGGTGCACAACAAAACCGGTTTGCCGACCCGACCCGACGACCCGACCCGACCCGAAACCGGTTTCAACCCGGAAAACCCCCAAACCGGTTCCAACCCGGAAAAAACCACCGGTTCGGGACCGGTTCTGAGATTTTTGACCCAAACCGGTTCCAAACCGGTTTTGATCCAACCCGGTTTGGAAACCGGTTCAAAAAACCCGGTTTCGAACCGGTTTTGCCCGTTTTTTTTTTTTACCGTTTTAAAACGGCTATATAGCCGTTATATGACCGTTTGTGACCGTTTTTTCAACATTTTTTGGACCATTTTGCCCTTATATGATAGTATAAATAGGTAGTGGGTGTAATGTTTAGTCACAACACTCAAAACTTCAAAAACGCTTGAAAACGTGCTTAAAAACGCAAAAACGCTCCTCACTCTCAACTTTCTACTCTCTCAATATCTTGAATTATGGCTTCTGAATCTTCGGTTCCAACCGGTGGATCCTCAAGTGCCGCTACCGTTGTTAGAATTCTTTCAACAACGAGAAACCAAGAGATTTGGTGTAATTTCGACTTATGCGAAATGTCGAATGGTCAACAAAAAGCTCGATGCAAGGCTTGCGGTTCGTTTTTCAAGTCGGATTCAAACTCGACTTTGAAAAATCATATGACCAAATGGTGCAAGTCTTTGAAAAGTACACCGAGTCAAGGGCAAACATCAATCGGAAACGATGGTGGTTTATGGAACTTCAACGTAGATATGGTTCGAGATAGAATGGCAAAGTTTGTAATTCAAGAAGGATTGCCGTTCGATCACTTCGACAACCCTCGGTTAACAAAATTGATTCAAGAAACTCTTCAACCACGCTACACTCACGTAAATCGCACCACTCTTAGACGTGATTGTTTAAATCTTTGGAAACAAGCAAAAAATGATTTAAAGGTTTTATTTGAAAATTTACAAACCGGTGTGAACTTAACTACCGACGTTTGGTCCGCCCCACACGGTTTACCGGAATCGTACCTTTGCGTCACGGCCCATTGGATAGATCCAAGTTCGTGGCAAATGATGAAACGTACGATTGCGTTTGAATTATTTGGATATCCGCATACCGGTGAAAATCTTTTTTAAATTTTAGACTATGTAATCAAAATGTAAATTAGAAAACAAAATTTTTTCAATGTCATTTGATAACGCCTCGAACAACACATCCGCCGTCGAAAAATGAAAATAAAATATAAACCGGTTTGTGACGGCGTATTTTTTCATTCACGATGTGTTGCACATATTATTAATTTAGTTGTGCAAGATGGTCTTGGCGTTCCTGAAGTGGAAGATTTTAAAACGTCTTTCAAAAACATGTTACGTGACGTTTTTAAAACTAGTAGAAAAAGGTATGTTAATTATAGAAAAATGTGTCACGATACGAATTCCATTTGTTTAGGACCAAATTGGGATGTCCCGACTAGATGGAATTCGACTTGGAAAATGTTTAATAGTGCTTTACGTCAAAAAGAAACGCTTCATGTTTTCCACGATGGTCTTGCGATGCGGGGTCGGGTTGTTCCGTTTCCGTTAGAGGGTTGGGAATATATTCAAGAAATAACTCAATTTTTAGAGCTTTTTAAAAACGCAACTACAAAATTGTCGGGGGTTTATTATCCGACAAGTTGTCTAACGCTTCATCAAATTTATTTAATGACCATAAATTAAGTGAATATGAAGAAAGAAACGAAATGTTTTCGGCAATGGTAGCGCCGATGAAAGAAAAATTTAAAAAATATTTCATTGAACTACCCCCGGTTTTTACGTGTTCCGCCGCACTCGACCCGTGTTTAAATGTTTCGGGGGTAGAAACTTTAATAGATGAGATAACTTATGATTTAGATTTACATGATTATGATCCATTTTTTAATGTTAATACAAAACAAATATTTAATGAAACTTTTAAAAAATTGTTTAATGTTTATGTTGAAAAATATGGTGCAACATCAAACATCCACCGACAATCGAACGTGGAATCGAGTTCATCGAGCTCAAGTAGAGACCCGATGATTAGTTTATACAACACTTTGAGAAATGAAAACAGTAAACGTCAAAGGGGTAACACCCCAAGTAGCGAACTCGGGAGATATATGGGAACCGATTTTTTAGCCACTATGTCTCCCGATGAATTTTTGAAATTTGATATTCTGACATGGTGGAAAGGAAAGGAATCACAATTTCCGGTCCTATCCGCCATGGCACGTGATTTACTAACCGTCCAAGCTTCCACGGTAGCTTCGGAGTCTGCATTTTCTGTTAGTGGCAGGGTTTTATCGATTAGAAGAACAAGGTTAACTCCAACATCGCTAGAGATGTGTATTTGTTTAAAGGACCACTTAGATGCGGCCGAACGAAGACAACACATATCAAACCTTGAAGAAGAAACACCGATTGAAGAAGAAATACACGAGCACGAGGTACAAACCGGACGATCCTCACCGCTATCCGACGAAGAACTCGCTTATGATTTGTCTCAACGCATTGGCACACAAACCGACGAAGACGATTAGATTAGACAAACTTGTATTCGTAATATGTATTTTGTTTTCTTTGGTTTAATTTTAATGTAATTTTTATTGTTTATTTTTCGTAATGAATTAATTATTTACTTTTATAAAATTAATGTAATTTTTATTGTTTTCTTTAGAAAAACTCGAGTATGATTTTTAATTGTTTACTTATTAAAATGAAAATAAAAACGTTGAGACAATCGTATATAATTAATCTACTCTAATAAAATAAAAACGAAAATAAAACGCGTACAATCAATCGTATATAATTGTTTGTATAAAACTTGTATTAATTGTTTACTTATTAAAATGAAAATAAAAACGCGTCCAATCGTATATAATTAATCTACTCTAATAATTTTTAATTAATCAAAATTTGTAATTAATTTGTATATAATTTAATTAGAAGGTAAAAAAAAAAACCGGGTTTTCCAAACCGGGTCTTAGACCCGACCCGGTTCGGTTCCAACCCGAACCGGTTCCAACCGGGTTGGGTTTGATGGGTTTGAAAACCGGTTCCGACCCGAACCGGTTCTTGGTCAAAAACCGGGCTCCAAAACGTTGACCGAACCCGAACCGGGTCCGACCCGACCCGGGTTCAAAAAAAAACCGGTTTGTGCACCTCTAATTTAAAGATATCTCATTCCAAAAATTTTGACAAACCATTGCAAAAAAATTAAAAATTATTGAACATATTTTTGAATGAGTGATTCTTAGATATTTTGTTATTTAAATCTCAAAAGACAACACTAGATAAGTGAAGATCAAGTGAGAACAAAAATCTAATATCATTCCTTCACTTAAGAAATATGTTCAATAGGTGATCTTGACGTAGAATAGAACCGCAAAAAAAACAAACTATAACCCTAAAGTAAATTTATATGAAATTGACTACTTAAACCATTACAATAAGTGCCCTTATATAGGGGGATTCTTTTGATGGGTATGACCAAATTTCAAATTTATAAATTGATTCATAAATAGTAAAATTAACACATACATAAGCACGTAACTTAAAGGAATCAATTGTTTTACACATTTTACATTATAAAAAGATATTTTACATTATGAAAAGATATTATATTTGTTAAAATTTTGGGAAATGGTTAATGATGAAAGTTTGGGAAATGGTTAATGATGAAAGTTAAGTCCTTTGTTGAAGGATTTAAGGTCTAAAAGCTTGGCCAAACTACCATACTACATATATCATATGATCGGGTTGAATAGACCTTCATGTTAGGTGGTTATGGGTTTCATAAGCTTTCTAGCCCAAGTCATGATCGTTTGAAGTATGGGCCCTTTCTGGCATGTTTCTCTATATCAAATTGATCCATATAAACAGTGGCGGAGCTTAACCAACTTTGTAGGGGGGCGGGGGCGAAATGATTTTTTTTCAGGGGGGCGAACTCAATTTATATAAAAATTTACACTACCTGGCCAAAAATTTACACTACCTGGCCAAAAATTTACACTATCGGGCTAAAATTTAATACTACGGACGAAAAAATAGGGGGGGGGGGCGGCCCCTTAAAAGCTTCGCCCCTGCATAAAAAAGTCTACCAACTTGTGAATCAACTTCTAATGGATCCCCCTCACTTGAGAAGAACTCAACCTCGAGTTCTAAAGATAACTAGCAAGGTTTAACGATGTTGCTTGTAGATACTGGTCGCATTGAACGTCTTAGAGGTATACCTGGTTTTGAAGAGTGAATAATATAGGCATTATCATTTGTCCTCTTAAGGATCAAGTACGTGACAAACTTCTTCTAGGGCAATTTGTTGTATTCTTCCATCGGAAAGCCTACCTTACGAAGAAAGATCGATCATGACATATGTGACACCTGGTATTTTCACGTCACTTTCCGATTAACACGAACATTATTTTCTGATTATACATACATGCATTTAATTGTTTATTTAAATGCATCATTTATTGTACAAACATTCACGAATGTTCACTTATTAACATTTGTGAAAATTCATGTTTGAACTTTTAAATTCTGCTCGGTTTTTAGAATCTTTACATTAATGGGAAATATTTACATAGTTTGATTTATAGATGATGTTCTATTAACATTTGATGAGTTGTGATTATTGTTATGTGATGTTTAGAACCTAAAAATGTTTTGGGAATAATTGGATTGTGAAAAAACGTTTCATATGAACATGCTTGCTATTTATAAAAACTTTTATGACATAACTTTATGTTTGTTAAGTTTGATAAATGTAGAATTTGATATGATTATTTGATTGATATTAGAATGATCATATGAACATATTATGATATTATGATGCAACTTGTGCAGCTTGTGTCTTACATTTCTAATTTAGGAAACTTTGGGCATGATAATGATGTTTTTAGGTATTTTAACATGCTATTGGTGATTGTTGGATATATTTGAGGTGCCTGTCATGATGTGCTTCATGGTCTTGAAAAACATATTACACATGTGTAACGAGGTCATAATTTCCATATTTTGGACATGTAACTTTATGTGAATTATTATCTGGAATATTTAAGCATAACTAAACATGTGTTCACTTACTTGAGTAGCCAACAGATTGTCAGGTCAAACTGTTCAACTTTGATCAAAAAGTCAAATTTGTCAAACTTATCAAGCATTTTTCAAACACACTAATAGTTTACATTTTTTTTGGATACAAACGGGGTTCGTATTGACCATTATGTACACACGCTCACGAACCTATATTTGTTAGGTAACATTTAGCTCTTAGCTTTTACACTTCGTGTTTTCTAAGCATTCCAAGGAGAGTTTTCATTGCTCCTATTTTACATGTTTTCCTTTTAGGGAGAAACTTGCAAACTTCAATTTAGTGGTTTAGTATTATTGCTTTATCGTATTACTGTAGTGCAACATACTTAAAAGTCCTTATATTCTCGAACCGTTACTAACGAGCTAAAGAGGTAATTCTAATTAGTACTACGGGGTTTGACAAACCCCACAAGGTTAGTCGTGCTAACTCGACTAGAGGTCAAACGAGTGTTTAATCGACTTAAAATTACCACTCTCTGTGATAGACATGGTGGAAAAGGTAAACAACTTTTAAATAGTCAGCTTTGGTTTTGAAACAGTAAGTAACTTGATTATAGGGTAGCTACCTATCGATACACTTTAATTACTTTGGCATGCAAACATTCAAAGAAACTTACTAATTTACACTTGTGAATTCACTAAGCTTGCGTCCATACACTTTAGCATGTTTTCTAAAGTCGCCGACACGCTTAAGGCTAGGGTTGCACATCTAAGGCTCATGCATCATCTTTACCGTTTGAAAAAAAATTCATTTACATTTACTACTTTTCATTAAGTGCCTTGTTTTACAAATTTATTACTTATGGTGTTACTAACGTTTACGCTTCCTCATTGATTACATCGAAAACTATGTTTTACTCTGATTTATGATCAAATGTTTATTTTAATGACATATAGTGTCATTTGATATAGCCGTGTCTGAGATCCTTGTTTGTCATACGCCTTGCAATAGAAACCATCCTGTGGATTTTTGAGATTGTGATAACATTATCACCAACTTCAAGGGTCATGTTATTACTATGCTTGTTTGTCATTGCTTTATACTTGATGTTGACTCCTCCATCTTTTGCTTAAGTGCTTCATATGTGTAGCCTCCTTATCTTCTGTAAGATTTTTAGCCTTGTTTTCTATTTTTTATAGGCTGACGTGTCTACCCTATGTCAAGGTGATTATTTATAGACAAATCAGAAATATGATGTTTATGTTAAGTTAAAACCACACTATTGTAGGCAAACTCAGGTTTGGCTAATGTTGCATTCCATACTTTTTTGTTTCTAATTATATAATGCATAATATAAACTATGTAACCCCTCAACGCCGCGACCCTAAAAGTGTGATTGATGCACGAGGAAGAGAGTGATGTAGGTTTGGGTTGGTGAATGAGAGATGGTAACATTGGAAAATGTCCAAGTGTTGCAGAACAGGAGACGTGGCGAACCGTTGTGAAAACTAGAAGTGAAACAAAGTGAAAAGTTGTTTGGAAGCGACCCAAATTTAGCTTAAGCATATCTCATGCTATAAAAAAGTTACAGAATCCATAATATATGAACATGGGGCGTCTCGAGGTGAGAAATCTGAAAAGTGGTCCATAGCGGATTGCTGAGCTTCTGGTAGCGGGCAACGACGAATGTTATTTCTCATATGCGAATATTTTTTTCTAAAAATATGAATATTCCTTTAGGCATACCATAGCAGACCGTTATGGTTTTGGTGATGATAGGCTAAGGACCTACGAACCAGAAAGCATATTTAAACCCCAAAAACTCCGGTTCAACCTATTTGCATCAACCTTTTTGGCTCTATCTCTCTACAAACAAACCATAACACTCTCTCAAGACTTTAGGCGTCTCGGGTGTTCGTGAAGGCGTACCAAGGTTGGTTTTGAGCCTACATCGTTTTCTTATCGACTACCCTACTTAGGAGCTCTCGATTCATGAGGTAACACATAATTTCACTTATATAGGAGTTATTACTATGTATGAGCGGGGATTGTGATGTTGTGAACTCTATTTTAGCGGTAAATCCTTTGGTTGGAGATGTAGGGAAGTCTTGTTATGCATCAAGAAAGTTGTGATAAGATCCTTAACCTTAACATTATGCATTGTTATTGATTTGGGTAAACTGGGGTGTGACAACCCTAAAAATCTTGTATAAATATTACGTCAAAATTTTATTATATTACGTTACAAACCACGGTAACGTTATGTTTAGTATGTAGATATTATAGATATACGTATGCATGTTTGCATGCATGCCTATATATTAGTAATTTACGTATGCATGTATGTTGATACACCCGAAATTCACACATACGTGTATATATATACAAAATTTTACGTGTGCATGTTTGCATACATACATGTACATGGAAGAATTCCTTGGAATGCTTGTATATATGTACGATTAATATAGATAATTTACTTATTATATGTATATATATATATATATATATTACTTATTTGTACATGTTATATTATAAACACATATATATGTGTATACACATTAAGAACATGAAATATATATGTTGTGTATGTATGTATAATTGTAATCTATGTATATAAAGCCACTTAGGCATATATTCAAAAAATACATATATATATATAACCAAAACTTAAAACCCTAAACTAACATCAAACCCAAAACACCAAACCACCATTCGGTTAACACCACCCGAAACCACCTTACCACAAAACCACCATATGAAAAACACCAACTTATACCACTACCCGAAAACCACCATACCACCACCATACCCCTCGGTTTCTTGCCACCACACCATCCAAAACCGCCACCTTGCAAGCATGGCCTTAGAAACTAAGTATCATCATTTCAAAAATAGCAATCCCAAGGATCCCTCGGTTTTCATACATTCATATCACCACCCGCCACCACACCACCTTATCCTACCACCTAAGATTCCTACCTTGACTAACAAACCTCACATTCATACCATGGATACTCCCTAGCTTGCCATCTAGCAAGCTATCCCTCGGTAATACCACTAAACCGCCACATAGCAAAACTATAGGGGTGACTCACCATGGCTATAGAGAAAACACAATGATTGTGTTTGTATAGGCAGTCGATCAAGAGATTATATACATCCATACACCCACAAACACAATCCAAGCTCTTATGTCTCCCTCTCGGCTTCTACACATACAACCATCAACCACTCTACTCCCTCTCTGCCCTCCCATCTCTCGGTTTCACTTAACAATCACACACCAAACAACAACCAACAACACCATCGCCAAACCACAACAACAAGCAACAAACAAACACAACCACACACCACCATCACCCTTAACCACAACTATCATCAAGCACCAACTCCAAAGCTTTCCTCTCGGGTTCAAGGAGCAAGAATATCATCAAAATCAACATCCCAAAGGTTATAAAACATTTTTATTACATATGTGTTACAAAACACATATATATTGTTAGTTTGGTATTTAAACACCAAAACTAACCTTGAAAGAATTTTTTTTAGTTCATTAATCACAAATAGGGTTTACAAAAACTTAGAAACTTGTAATAAAAAGATATATTTTGAATTTACAAAAATTAAATCTTGTAATTATTCAAGAAAATATAGAAAAATATTAAACAAATACGATTGTGGGAATAAAAACTGAAAAATCCTTATTTATATAGTGAAATATGGTTCTGGAAACTTTGACAAAATTTTGATAAGTAAATAATTTATATAAATTATTTTAAATAATGAAAAATAGAAAAAAATAAAAAATAGAAATAAATTCTGGAAAATTCTGATACATTCACATGATGATCCTTTTAAAGTATAAAAGTCTCTAGAATTATTTCAGAATTTATTTCCTTATTATAATTAAGATATGAATTTTTATGTATTCTGCAGTGAATAAATCATAATAAATTCTTAACGTAACTAATAAATTCTGAGAAATCATAGATGTAATATTAAATTTGACACTACAGAATATATAATTTTCATAATTTTTGGAGCAACATAATTATATTTACTAAATATTAAGATTATTGTAAAAATTCCAGAAACTGTTATACTTTGAGTTAGACCTTGATATATTTATGAGATGTTCTATTATAGATAAGATATTATCTGTAAAATTTTAAGAATTTATTGATTAAAGAAACTAGTTTTGATGAATTTTGGGAATATTGTGGGATTTATATAAATTAATCTGTTGGGAATATGATGTTGTAAAATTATGGGAAGCTACAAACTGTCCAAATTATATTCTATAAAAATTTTGGTAATTTTTGGATATCAGTAGCTATTTTCAATAATTTTTGAGAATTTTGGAATAATTACAACTATTATGTGTAGTTAAATAATTGAGAATTTTTAGAGGCCCAAAGGTGTTTCTATAAAATTAACTATTAAACTTTTACCGTCAATGAAAACCAGAAAAATATTTAAAGTATTATCTGACATTTGATATTATTTCTAGGTTATCTCGAGAACTGAGAAAGGTGAGTTCATAGCCCCATTTTCAACTGTTTGGTAATCAATAAAGTTTTGGGGGAAAAAGTATACTATTTGAGTTGATATATTATTTTTGAAAATATTTTTGTTGCTTACTGTCATTTGCGATACAACCATTAGATCGAATGAGGAACCGTCCGATAATATTAGTAGCGCTACTTAGGAGAATATTTGCACCAACCGGATGAGGGTTGCTGCTATTTTCTGCACCTAACCGAATGGGGGTTACGATATAATATTATCTGATTTTATGAATTATTTCGTGACAGTATGATTATGTTGTGAACATGTTTGGTTGTAATTGATACATCAACAAAATATTTGTCTGGTTATAAATCTATGTTCTCACCAACATTTTTGTTGACTGGTTTAAGTGTACTTTTTCAGGAAATAATGAGTAATTCGTTTGACTTTAGCTTCGAAGTTCACAACGGATGGGGCGAAATAGTTGGGAGAGTTTACGTCACGCTCACCGTTAACATAGTTGACGGTAGCGTTTATGTCGACGCACACTTTCATAGATTTTAGAAGACATGCTGTAGTATGCCCGTGAATCAATTACATCTAATTTTGTGACCTATGTAAAAGATGTAATTTCACTATTATAAATAAAGCATGTCGTATGTTATGTTTTATGTATATGATTATTGTGTTTATTTCACTTTAAGAAATGTACTCTGATAAAAGCTAGTCACACCCCAACCAGCATTCGTTCACGCTTCCTCCGGATGTGACATGGGGTGTTTTCAGAAAGAACCAAACCGATGTCTAGACGCTTGGGTGCATTTCGTTAATATATCAAAGATACATATTTTGATAAACGGATTTGTCACGAGACAAAGTCCGGTTTTGGTCTGGAATGGGTGATGCAATTTCTTGTCTTGTTCATGTGTTTGCCACTAAGATCATATAGGGGAGGGATTTTGTAACATCGCGTATTTTCGTAAAAAAAAATTAATTAATTAGTTTATAAACAATCAAGTTTATTACGTTGATTTTTAATTCAAATAATTATAATAATAAAAATAATAATAATAATATAATAATAATAATAATAATAATAATAATAATAATAATAATAATAATAATAATAATGAAAATATAAAGTTGAATTAAAGCCTATAACAAATATTTTTACATGAAATGTTAACATTACTAATCACAAGGGCTAAAATGTAACTTACGTTAACACTAAAACATAAACTTTGGATTAAAATGGAACAAAGGTATACTTCAGGGACCATTCTTGTAAAATTCGGAAACATCCCAACCCCACCCCCATTTCCCCTTCGCTGTGTTCCCGATCGCACCATGGCTGTCGGCCAGAATTCATCCATTAACGCGCACATCGGCTTTCAATATTCAAAAGAAATCACGCACTAACAAACCTTGATTCGTTTATAATCCTCCTCTAAATTCAATTTCATTCAAACAAGCAAAAAAAAACCACCCGAACACCACTCGAACCGCGACCTGCAACTCGAGTTGAAACCCCATCTTTGAATGATTTTAATCGAAATTGACAAAGGGTTTTCATCAAGACCCTTGCCCGAAGCTTCCTACAAAATTAATTGGTTTATCATTATCATTTGCATCTCAAATCGGGTTCGATATTGCCACGGTTGCATCTGTTCTTGCTATCATCGGTTTCGACTTCAAATCAGGTAATAAAGCATACAATCATGTTCGTATGCTCCCAACAAACGAAAGCCCTATGATTATAAACGTTAACTGATTCGATTTGGGTTCAATTTGGATCTAAAGGGAATTAGGGTTCTACACGGATTGGGGATTTGGGGGAACAGGTTAAAGAGGTTAAAACCATTTAGAACCGAGAAGTAACCGCGGCTTAGCCTTTGGTTCACCGGTTCATTACTTCCATTTCAAGCATGAGGTCCCGGTTCGACCCCGGGCCACCTCAAACATTTTTTTAGGCCATTTTAAGCCTTATAAAATTCGGAAAAATATCTAAAAATTATAAAAATGTTTTTACAAACATTAAAAAATTTTAAAACAATTTAATTATTTTCTGAAATTTATTTTAACATTTTATCTATTTTAATAAATGTTTTAAATAAATAAAATTACAAATAATACAAAATTATTTATACGAAAGTGAACTTTTAATAATAATTTAATTTATTAAATTATTATTCGACACGGTACTACTTTTAATTTATTCAAATAATATTTATTATTGTTTAAATCATGATTAAATATAAAAGTTTTATATTTAAATCATTCCAAAACATTTTTATTTCTTTTAGTCATTTAATAATTAAAATACTTTAATTAATTGACATAATTAATTAATAAAATTAATTATTTATTTTTCCACACTTTAACAATAAATCAAACGGTTACGCATATTGATACGTTTAATTTAAATCTTAAACATAATCATTTTCAATAAATTCATTTTATTTATTTCGAGACATTCAAATTAAATAAATTAGTTAATTTAAACTATCATTCAAAACCAAATGGAAACCCTATCACCCCAAATTCTAAAAATCACTATTATTCTAATTCGAGTCACCGTTCCTTAGGTTAATCATAAGGAAATCGTAGGTGTCTAATCTATCACGTCCAAATCTCAATCACATCAATCAAGTGAGTATTCATATCCCCTTTTATATCATTTCCTATTTAGGGGAAATCATGTGATACAATATATTCAATCATGATATTCTATTGTTATTTCATTCTAAATTCAATTCAAGACAGGTTATGTTATTACTTGCAATTATGTGAACATACTATGGTAAACTGGACGACAGTAAAACCGGACGACAGTAAACCCTAATTCAATCAATCAATCCTGGTATCAATGGTAGATCTACTGGTTTGGGATAATCCACCCCACATGGCTTACGAGTGGTGATTATACAAACCCCCCCATATGGCTTACGAGTGGTGATTATACAAACCCACCCCATATGGCTTACGAGTGGTGATTGTGCCAGAGACAAGTAGTCAATCTATGGTTTGTGTGCAAGTCTATTATATGCAAGTATCAAGTCAAGGGGTTTATATTGTGACGGTTTTCCTATATGCTTTACTATTGCAATATAAGTCTTAACGTTACCTTGTGAATTGAATTATTCTCAATCAATCAATCAATCTATATGTATACTCAAAACTGTGATTACTCACCAGCTAATTCGTTAGCTGACTTTATTTTCTCACATGATTTCAGGTTAAGCAAGCTAGTGGACTTCTACTTGATCATATAAGACCTGGACTTAGTCAAAATAAAAGACAATTATTTTTGTGACTTTAACTGTTGTATTTGTATCTGTTAAATTCATGTTATCCTGTAATCTGATTTTAATATTATTTACACAATTCGACAATCATGAGTTATGAACAATCAATCATTCCCTCGTCCGCTCCGATGATTCCGCCGTCGGTCGGGGTGTGACAGATTGGTATCAGAGCCATGGTTATAGGGAATTAGGTTATTAGAAATGGAATGACCTAGACTATAACTAAGTACCCTTACACATGAGTCCTCTCATGTATTTTACATGCTTAGATAGATTTTATGTGCCTTACATGTTTATACTTGATTATGTGATTATCTGTCTTATGTGATTCTTCTTATACTTTGAATCTATCAATATACACACGAATCTTAACTCATATTCTAAGGCATGGTGTGCCTAATTCAAGTGATTTCAAACTCCAAGCCTCGATTGTTATTCATGGTTTTCAAATCTCGTCAAAGTCCGTGTCACATGACCGAGAACATGCAATGCTGGAAGAGTGGGATACCTGTATCTTAAGGTGTTCTGTCTAGGCAAGGTATTCATACAACTTGATTACCTTACCTGGGAACCCTCGAGATGAGTATTCGCTTATAGGTACGCATGTCCTCGATAAGGTTATGGTGGACACAAATACTTTGATAAGTCAACGTATTCGCTTTGGTTTGCGAACCGAACGTTTACACTCCTAACCTCTCATTGTTATTTTAAACAATCTCATTAACGATTTTATTATTTTGAAAAGTTTTTAAAAACCAATTACCCGTTTCTCATAGAGGTTTCTTCTTTCCATATTATACAGCATGTCTTCTCGTCAAAACCGCCCCCGATCTAGAAGCTCTGGCCGCAAGATTGCTGCTATAGTAGCACGTGAAGTTGTTGCGGTTGTCCCAACTCTACTTACCCATTTGAACCAAGGCAACAATACTGTTCAAAACCCAACTGCACCAAACCCTCCCAAAACTTTTACTTACAAACATTTCAGTTCTTGCAACCCCACTAAGTTCAGTGGAACTGAAGGTGCTACCGGATTACTACAGTGGTTCGAAAGCATCGAGAACACTTTCCTAAACAGCGAATGCCCTGAAAATCTAAAAGTCCGGTATGTGACAAGTGTTCTTCAGAAACGCGCACTTACTTGGTGGAACGGAGAGAAACGAACCCGTGGAACTGAAACTGCTCTAGCCTTAACATGGACTGAAGTTAAGGAGCTCATGACTAAAGAGTTCTGCCCAAGAAACGAAGTCCGTAAACTGGAAGCTGAGTTCTGGGAGTTAACCCAAGACAGTGGCGAGAACCTAGCATACACTAACCGATTCCACGAACTGAGCCTTTTGGTACCGCATCTTGCTACCCCTACCTCCCGAGCCATCGAGAAATTATTGGTGACTACCCATGCAGATTCAGGATACGGTGCTAGGAAGGAATCCTTCGACACTAGAAGATGCTATCAGGCTGGCTGCACAGTTAACCGATAATCATGTGAAGGCTGGTTCTTTAACCAGGAAAGGATCGAAGAAAATACCAATAAACTTCATAACGAAACCGTCAAAACCGATCAACCCGAGCTTTCTAAGAACAAGAAGAGGAAGGCCAATTCTCAAAACTTTGCTGTGATTACCCCTGCTGTGCCAATTAATCAAATCCCTCCAACTCGTCAACCAGCAGTAAACAACCAATCGCTAATGAAAAAGTCATACGCTGGACCCTATCCGCAGTGTAACAACTGCAGTTATTACCATCCCGCTAACATTCAGTGTCGTCAATGCACAAACTATGGTCGTTTGGGTCATACATTCAACATGTGCAGGAGTGCTGCTAAAGCTCCGACTAATGCACCAGTTCACCAACATCCTCCTGCAATTACCCAGGGTCGTGCATGCTATCAATGTGTGATCCGAACCATTTCCGCAATCGATGCCCTCAACTTATCAGCCTAGTTCCTACGGCTCAAGGACGTGCTTTCAACATTAATGCTCAACAAGCTCAAGCCACCAATGATGTGGTGTTGAATAATTCTTGTCCTTGATTTCGTCTTTCCTGATTTAATTCAAGATTTGTAATCGTGATTTCCTTTTGTTACATTGAAGTAATCTGAAAATTTCTAAATTTCTAATTGAGATATTTTTCCTTTTGTTGTTAAGTCGAACTTTGAACCGTTTGCACCGTGGGAGATGCAAGAGTTTGCAAGTCAACCCATGACTAAGGACACTCATATCTCCTAAATGATTTTAACTCATCAAAACAGGGGTGATTCCCTTACTATGATGATGATTCTTTATTCATTTCAATAAATGGTTTTCCAATGACGTGTTTTATGAAATTTTATCCTCTGGATTAGGGTGATTTCCTTATCTCGAGGACTAACTTCAATTATTCACTTTGGAACTTGCATTTCACAATGACATGATTTCACCAGAATAGGATTGAAACCCGTACTTTGGTGACAAATGTCAATCTTCGATTGTTTTTAATGAAATTCAATTATCAAGATAGGCATGAATTTCATACCTTGATGATAATTTCATTTTTATGGATTGTATTTTCTCAAATGAAACGACCTCGTCAAAGTAGGAGTGAATTCTGGATTTTGACAAGGAAGTCTATCTTATTATATTTTGTTTTTGTAAAAATTCATCGTTAAGATAGGAGTGATTTCCCTTACCTTAACGGTGAGTTATCTCATCTTATTCTGTAGATCCTTCAGATCGAACTTTGATTGGTAAGTTAGTGGTCATACCTTGAAAGTACACCATCAAGTTAGGGGTGAAAACCATACCTTGATGACTATTCTCATTTCTTGATCTCCAACTTACCATGGTTGTAATCAAGTGACGAGAAGCATGTAGTAACTTGAAGGCTGAAATAATGTTAGTGTTTCGACCTATCAAGCCAAAGCATGATCTCTGAACTTGAAAAGAGACCCGATCGTTTTAGGTTAATTTTGATTCTAAGCTTGGAACATTTAAATTCTTAAATCAATTTCTTTTCCTTTATTCTCATGTTTTGACTCGATCTAGCTACATCAAACCATTTATTCCTTACTTATCAACTTACATTTTGAGATATCATCAACACCTGATTACGTGATGGTAGTCTTCCTAAACAATCTATTATCAAGTAAAGATATTATCTCTGATCGTGATGGTCGCTTCATCTCTCGTTTCCGGAAAAGTCTCCAATCGTCTCTCGAAACTCACTGAATCTTAACACAGCCTATCACTCGCAAACCGACGGTCAGACTGAAAGAACGATACAAACCCTTGAGGATATGCTTCGGGCTTGTGTCATTGATTTCAGTGGATCGTGGATTCTCATCTTCCGTTGATCGAATACTCTTACAATAACAGTTACCAGACCAACAGATGGAACCATTTGAGGCCTTGTATGGTCTGAAGTTGGTGAATCACAAATTACTGGTCCGGAATTTGATACAAGAAACAACGACAAAATTCATAAGATCCGTGATAACTTGGTCGCTGCTAGAAATCGTCAAAAGCATTGTGCTGACAAAAGACGTAAGCCCTTTGAATACAATGTCGGTGATCTCGTACTTCTTAAGGTATCACCTTGGAAGGGAGTGATTCGCTTTGGAAAGAAAGGGAAGCTAGCACCTCGTTACGTGGGTCCATTAAAAAGTGTTTGAGCGAATTGGGAAAGTGGCCTACAAGCTTGAACTAACCCAAGAACTTAGCAATATACGTCCGCCGTTTCATGTTTCAAACCTCAAGAAATGTCTTACCGATGAAAATCTCCATATTCCACTTGACAAAGTCCAGATTGATGAATCTATGCACTTTATTGAGAAACCTGTGGAAATTATGAATCGGGAAGTCAAACAACTCAAACGTAGCCGGATACCTAATGTCAAGGTCCGCTGGGAATCCAAACGCGATCCAAATTCACCTGGGAACGTGAGGACCAAATGAAATCCCAGTACCCTCATCTTTTCGTTCAGACTCCTCATGATTAAAATTTCGGGACGAAATTTCCTAAAGCAGGGGAGACTGTAACATCGCGTATTTTCGTAAAAAAAATTAATTAATTAGTTTATAAACAATCAAGTTTATTACGTTGATTTTTAATTCAAATAATTATAATAATAAAATAATAATAATAATAATAATAATAATAATAATAATAATGAAAATATAAAGTTAAATTAAAGCCTATAACAAATATTTTTACATGAAATGTTAACATTACTAATCACAAGGGCTAAAATGTAACTTACGTTAACACTAAAACATAAACTTTGGATTAAAATGGAACAAAGGTATACTTTAGGGACCATTCTTGTAAAATTCGGAAACATCCCAACCCCACCCCCATTTCCCCTTCGCTGTGTTCCCGATCGCACCATGGCTGTCGGCCAAAATTCATCCATTAACGCGCACATCGGCTTTCAATATTCAAAAGAAATCACGCACTAACAAACCTTGATTCGTTTATAATCCTCCTCTAAATTCAATTTCATTCAAACAAGCAAAAAAAAAAAAACCCCCCGACACACCACTCGAACCGCGACCTGCAACTCGAGTTGAAACCCCATCTTTGAATGATTTTAATCGAAATTGACAAGGGTTTTCATCAAGACCCTTGCCCGAAGCTTCCTACAAAATTAATTGGTTATCATTATCATTTGCATCTCAAATCGGGTTCGATATTGCCACGGTTGCATCTGTTCTTGCTATCATCGGTTTCGACTTCAAATCAGGTAATAAAGCATACAATCATGTTCGTATGCTCCCAACAAACGAAAGCCCTATGATTATAAACGTTAACTGATTCGATTTGGGTTCAATTTGGATCTAAAGGAATTAGGGTTCTACACGGATTGGGGATTTGGGGGAACAGGTTAAAGAGGTTAAAACCATTTAGAACCGAGAAGTAACCGCGGCTTAGCCTTTGGTTCACCGGTTCATTACTTCCATTTCAAGCATGAGGTCCCGGGTTCGACCCCAGGCCACCTCAAACATTTTTTTAGGCCATTTTAAGCCTTATAAAATTCGGAAAAATATCTAAAAATTATAAAAATGTTTTTACAAACATTAAAAAATTTTAAAACAATTTAATTATTTTCTGAAATTTATTTTAACATTTTATCTATTTTAATAAATGTTTTAAATAAATAAAATTACAAATAATACAAAATTATTATACGAAAGTGAACTTTTAATAATAATTTAATTTATTAAATTATTATTCGACACGGTACTACTTTTAATTTATTCAAATAATATTTATTATTGTTTAAATCATGATTAAATATAAAAGTTTTATATTTAAATCATTCCAAAAACATTTTTATTTCTTTTAGTCATTTAATAATTAAAATACTTTATTAATTGACATAATTAATAATAATTATTTATTTTTCCACACTTTAACAATAAATCAAACGGTTACGCATATTGATACGTTTAATTTAAATCTTAAACATAATCATTTTCAATAAATTCATTTTATTTATTTCGAGACATTCAAATTAAATAAATTAGTTAATTTAAACTACCATTCAAAACCAAATGGAAACCCTATCACCCCAAATTCTAAAAATCACTATCATTCTAATTCGAGGCACCGTTCCTTAGGTTAATCATAAGGAAATCGTAGGTGTCTAATCTATCATGTCCAAATCCCAATCACATCAATCAAGTGAGTATTCATATCCCCTTTTATATCATTTCCTATTTAGGAGAAATCATGTGATACAATATATTCAATCATGATATTCTATTGTTATTTCATTCTAAATTCAATTCAAGACAGGTTATGTTATTACTTGCAATTATGTGAACATACTATGGTAAACTGGAAGACAGTAAAACCCTAATTCAATCAATCAATCCTGGTATCAATGGTAGATCTACTGGTTTGGGATAATCCACCCCACATGGCTTACGAGTGGTGATTATACAAACCCACCCCATATGGCTTACGAGTGGTGATTGTGCCAGAGACAAGTATTCAATCTATGGTGTTTGTGTGCAAGTCTATTATATGCAAGTATCAAGTCAAGGGTTTATATTGTGACGGTTTTTCTATATGCTTTACTATTGCAATATAAGTCTTAACGTTACCTTGTGAATTGAATTATTCTCAATCAATCAATCAATCTATATGTATACTCAAAACTGTGATTACTCACCAGCTAATTCGTTAGCTGACTTTATTTTCTCACATGATTTCAGGTTAAGCAAGCTAGTGGACTTCTACTTGATCATATAAGACCTGGACTTAGTCAAAACAAAAGACAATTATTATTTGTGACTTTAACTGTTGTATTTGTATCTGTTAAATTCATGTTATCCTGTAATCTGATTTTAATATTATTTACACATTAGACAATCATGAGTTATGAACAATCAATCATTCCCTCGTCCGCTCCGATGATTCCGCCGTCGGTCGGGGTGTGACAGATTTCGTGTTGTGGCAAGTCTAGTCGGTTAGATTGTTGGCCTTGAATATGATTATGAAACCTGAGGGTTGCGTGCTCTTTGTTGAGGCATAATGGATGTTGTAATATGTATTAGGGTTAGACTAAGTTCAATAAGCTCGTGGGACATTATCGATTGTTTCGGGAAGCTTATCAAGGTGAGTTTAACCGTCCCCTTTTTACTTAATGTTTCGGGGCTATATCCGAGCTTTGTAAATGATTTGTGTAAAATGTTTTGATGTGTGGTTGTAAGTTAAATTATCCATGCCGAGTTAGCATACTATAGCTTAGGTGTGTCCGACATTGGTCACTAGTAGTCATAATTAAATCATTAAGGTGAGTGACGAGTTCAGGTAGAATTGTTGATCAGCTTGGGGCATATATGCTTAGTCGAATCCGATCTAGGTAGGAGGGTCTCACTCTCAGGTTGTGATACTTTGTGTTGTAGTGCCAATCATTATGATCCTACGTGATTGAGGCAGGTGTGCCGATAAGTCCGAAGGATTGCTGATGCACTTGACCTTGTGTGTTGTCAACGTGTTAGGATTAGGTCGGTCGACATGCCTTTAACGACCCACCGTCGTTGTTGTGAAACTTGGGGTGGCATATATGTTATGCGAAGACTATCCAGCATGCATCGTTGCTTGTGATGTATACCCGTTTTTCAGTCATTGATTATGACTCACCAACAATATGCTTGTTGACGTGTTTTAGCTTGTGATGCAAATTGTGCAGGAAGTGCCAAAGTCACTAGCTAGGTCAAGAAGACTTAATGGTTAAGGTTGAATAAAATATTCATATAGAAGATAGAAACTGGGTTAAAACTACCTGGGGCAATATGTGTATTTTGTGTTTGAGGATATTATCGAAATGAAATGTGGATTAGGTTTGTACTATTAAAAGTTTTAATCTAGTCTAGTTGGGTAAGTCCTCTACTATATATTATTGTATATTATGATACAACACGTCGTGCCTATGGATTGAGGTGTGACAAACTAGTGTGCAATTAACCACCTTTATTTGACGTCAGATTATGGTGGGCGGTGCTGCAAAAGTTAAGCTTCGTGCCAAAACACCTTCATAGTGTTAGCCAACATTGAGTAAGAAATTTCCCTCTCTTTTTCGTCGATTGTGTTAAATTTTAGTGCGGTAGTGTAAATTTTTGGCGCGGTAATGTAAATTTTGGCTCGGTAGTGTAATTTTTTACATAAATATCGAGTTTGTCCCCATAAAAAATATTAATTTTCTCCCGTCCCCCCACGGGAATATTCAAGCTCCGCCACTGATCATGAAACGTTTTGTTTTATGTATTTTACATATTTTTATAACTTGTTTATACAAATGGTACTGTATTGTATTATAAAAAAGTAGAAAGTTAAATCTTTAGTTAATCTGTATAGAAAAAATTGTATTCTATTACTTTCTCAAAAATAAAAAAAGTTATCTTCATCTATTCATAAAAGCTGTGTTCACATCTTACACGTGTGTTGAATTCTTCATGCTATATTCTCTTTCTTATCACTTTGTAAAAAATTCCAAATCACAAGTGTAAATTAATAGTTATAGAAGTTAAAGGCACAAGATGTAACAATGAACAACCTTCACGGACCTTGTTTGAAACTTAAACACGTCTTCTGGTTCACGTCACCGGGAATCCGATCCTCAGCCGCACGCGGCGAATCCACGGTTAAAAAACGAAACCACCACCCAACAATTGCCTCAACATTACGCACAAATCGCTCAATTTCCCACTGCAAGATACAATTATACATACCACTGAAGAAACTAGCTGTTGAATTTTCAGATTAAGGAGGCGATCATGGAGGTTGATGCGAATTCGCAATCTGAAATTGTTGCTAGAGATCGGAGGCCTGATGCGCTTGGGGATTTTAATGTTCTTCCCGATGAAACTGTCTGTTCGATACTGACTTTGCTCTCACCTCGTGATGTCGCTCGTCTTGCTTGTGCTAGCAGGTGTTGGATTTTCTCGTACTTCTGTTTTTCAACTTTCAGTTTGAATTTAATCGTCTGTTATGCGTGTAGAAGTAAGAGATTATGTGAAGGTTTAACAATTTGGGGGTTTTTGAGAGATTTATATGATAATACATATGAATTCGATTACAGTGATTAGGTTAATGTTTGTTCGTAGATAGATCAGTTTGGAAGGAAGCCACTCTTTTCATGGCATGTGGTTCTGGACTTTCAGTTGTTATAACAGAACTTAGAACGCTAGGTTAGGTACACTGTTTCATTGTTTGTAGAAGTAAGAAATCATGTGAAGTTTTACTAATTTGGGGATTTTTGAGAGATTATTTATGCATATGAATTTGATTAGAACAATTGGGTGAATGTTTGTGCTTAGATCTGCTTAGATTAATATGGCATGTGGTTCTTGACTTGCAATTGTTGCTACAGAAGTTAGAACTCTAGGCTAGGTGTACTGTTTTATTGTTTGGGTGTCCTTTGAAGCTTGTTTATGGTGTGCAGTGTGATGTATATACTGTGCAATGAAGAGCCTTTGTGGATGAATTTATGCCTGAATAAAGAAAATCGTGAGCTTCAATATAAAGGGTCCTGGAAGAAGACAACATTGCATGGGTATTTTTCAGATTTGTCTTGCTTCCTTTTAATTCAAGATATGTGCAGTTTTTAGTTTTTTACAAGTATAATGTTTTTCTTATGTGGCTACAGACTGCAAGTGCTGAATAAATGTGATGACTCCAGCAAAAAACCACTACACTTTGATGGTAATGATCGTAGTTTTTGATTCTACACTTTGTTACCCTACTTGAACTAAAGGATATGCTACTATTTACAGGATTCAACTCGTTATTTTATACAAACGGTTTTATCGTTGTTATACGCGGTTAGATGGATTTGCTTTTGATCAAGGAAATGTGGAAAGAAAAACTGACCTTTCAGTAGATGAGTTTCTTCAGCAGTATGATGCACAGAAACCTGTATGTCATTAGTTTTGTATAACATTTTATTTTAGCTTAAATTTCCTTTTTGTGTTTTTTTTTCATAATTTATAATGCTGAATGTTTCATGCAGGTTTTAGTTTCAGGATTAGCTGATACTTGGGCAGCAAAGAAGACATGGACTCCTGAACAATTAGTGATGAAATATGGAGATACACCTTTCAGAATCTCTCAAAGAAGTGCAAATAAAACAACAATGAAACTTAAAGATTATGTCTCTTACATACAAGAACAACACGATGAGGATCCCCTCTACATTTTTGATGATAAGGTTCAGTTATATCCATAATCCTACTTTCAATAAGCACTTTATAAGCAATAGAATTTATATTTAAATAACTAATAATTACAGTTTGGAGAAGTTGCACCAGATTTGCTAAAAGATTACAGTGTGCCTCATCTATTCCCAGATGACTATTTTGATGTATTAGATAGTGATCAAAGACCCCCTTATAGATGGCTCATTATTGGGCCTGAGAGATCTGGTGCATCTTGGCATGTTGATCCAGCTCTTACCAGTGCATGGAATACTCTTTTATGTGGTCGTAAACGGTAAATGATTTATAATTTTGTAACAAAATTTGTCTTATGAAATATTTTCAGTAATATCTATTTTACTGTTATATAAACAGGTGGGCCCTGTATCCTCCTGGAAGAGTCCCTCTAGGTGTGACGGTACATGTAAATGATGAAGATGGTGATGTTGACATTGAAACTCCATCTTCATTGCAGGTAATAAACATTACAAATGCTTATATCAGTTTACAGTTAGTTGAATTTTTTTTTTTATTTTCTAGTGGTGGTTGGATTTCTATCCACTTCTTGCTGATGAAGACAAGCCAATAGAATGTACACAGCTACCTGGTGAGACTATTTATGTTCCAACTGGATGGTGGCATTGTGTTTTAAACCTGGAGACAACTGTTGCTGTAACTCAGAATTATGTAAATTCAAAAAATTTTGAATATGTATGTTTGGATTTGGCTCCTGGTTATCAACATAAAGGAGTTTGTCGTGCTGGGTTGCTTGCCCTTGAAGAACATGGGAATTTATTCGTGGAAGACGATATGAGCTCCTCAGAATTGACTAGAAAGAAGAAGAAAGTCAAACTTGATGAGCACATGGATGATTTGAGCTTTGCTAGAAATGGGTCTGATTTAGAGTTCTCTTATGACATAAATTTCCTGAAAAGGTTTCTAGACAAAAATGGAGACCATTATAACTCGTTATGGAGCACAAGTAATTGCATTGGACAAAGAGAATTGAGAGACTGGTTATGGAAGCTTTGGATTGGGAAACCTGGATTAAGAGATCTTATTTGGAAGGTAGTGACTTTTTTTTATTTTTTTATTTAATCTTTTCTTTTCATTACATGTTGTGGTGAAATTTCAGGGAGCTTGTATTGCAATAAATACCAACAAGTGGTCTAAGTGCATGGAAGAATTATGTTCCTTCCATAACATCTCTTTGCCTGCAGATGATGAAAAGTTTCCAGTCGGTACGGGTAGCAATCCTGTAAGTGATTCTAATTTTTAATGTCATTTGATATGGTTTTTGTTCGTGGCCTCATTGCAGGAATATGTAACCAGTTTGATCCAATTTCTACTCTGGGACAACAAAGTACTCAAAAAAATCTCACATTTTTAGAAGGTTTTTATTTAGGGTAATCTTCTAAGGGTGGAGGGAGTCGTCCCTGCCTTCCTGCAGTGCCACATTAGATTCCCCAATTTTCCCTTTCCCTTCCCTAAACCTTTGCAGTGGTTTCCCATTCTTCCCACACTTCCTTATTTTTTTAAATAAAAAATTAAATAACTAATTTAAATAATAATACATTCCATTAAAAATAAAAATAAATAAACATCTAATTTAAATAAAAATGCATTCCACTTAGAAAGTAAAATACAAACTAAATCTATAAAAACACGACATGGTTAAAAGATAATGAAAATAAGAAACTAAAAATTTGGCATGGTTAAAAATAATAAAAAGATACTAAAAACTCCCAAATTCATTTTGGATAGAAAGATTGGGATGTTATGTGGTTAGGAAATGTTGAGAGATTGGTATTTTTGGTTAGGGAAATGAATATGAGAGTGGGTATATATAGGTGAAAATTAATAAGAAAAAAGTTGTTTTTATTTTTCAAATTTGACCATTGTAAAATGGCTTGATCAGGTACAATGGCTCAGCGGTAAAAGCTGTTCCTAAGGGACCGAAGGTCTCAGGTTCGATCCGTGGAAACGGCCTCCCCACAAAATGTGGGGGAAAGACCGCGTACATCTTCCCTTAAATGGGACGGACCCTCCCTGGACCCTGCGAAAACGCGGGAGCTCTTTGCAGCACCAGGTACAATGGCTTGATCAGCGAGCCCTCTCCATTTTTCCCTTTTCCCCTTAACAAAACTGCATAGGTGGGGCAGTGTAGCCGTTTAGCTTCTGTGGTACCTCACCTTCCTGTTGCCGAAGCCGTGCCCAATCCTTGCACCCTAAGTGCACTGGTTTTTAAATCATAATTTATTAAGGGTTGAAGCTTTTTATCAAGATTTTTGAAAGCCTGTGCCATTTTGTGATTAATACAATGTTTTACCCAAAAGAGAAATTAGTCCAAAGTTGGTTGCCATTTTATAGTGTTAACCATGTGTTCCTTTACCAGTTTATGGTAAAGTACATTAATATAGCAAGTCCAACTTGAAATTCTCTGGGAAAGGATATTTTAACATGAAATTCACACTTCCAACAGGTTTATCTTGTTCATGACAATGTGGTCAAAATCTTTGTGGAGGATGGTTTGCAAGCTAGCCTCCATGCACTAGGAACAGAGGTATGTTTGATAATGTGAATAAAATATTATGTTTAATGAAGTGAGTATATTCTTATGGAATATGGTTTGTATCCCTACAGCTTGAGTTCTACAATATAATGCAGAAATCAGAATCTAGTTTGAAAAACCACGTTCCTAATATTTTAGCAAGCGGGGTTATTTTCCTTGAAAACGAATCATATAAAATAATCCCCTGGGATGGCAAAGGTGTGCCTGATATAATTACAAAACATAGTATAAATGATGATATTTTCCCCAACACTGAGTACCCGTTTGGCATCTGGAGCAAAAAGCTGTTTGAGTATAAAAAAGCTGGTATGACCTTAGAGGAATTGGTTAGTTCTGGTGGACTCCTAAACATTTGGCCCTACATTATAACAAAAAGATGCAGAGGAAAAATATATGCTGAGCTGTAAGTTACCTTGATTCCTTTTCCTGTTTAAACCATGAAATTCGATATATATGGCAAATGGGGGCCTTTTTATAGATATGTGTTGACCCGAAACACTTATGTTTAAAAACTGAATTTTTGATGGCCAATTAGCCTGTGAAGTACGACTACATAAATTAGATCATTTTTATGACAATCTAATTTCTTGAATAAATGTTTTTGAACTGCCTGACGTGCTTCATTTTTTGTTAATTTTTTTAATTTTATCAATTTGACCTGTTTGAGATAACATATAATTCAAGCCAACCCATTAATAATCCAAACTGACCCATTATTTATTAAGTTAGTTGCTGATTTGCAGAAGAGATGTGCTATCACGGGAGGAAGTTTCCAATCTAGCTTCCTTTTTAGGGAAGCAATTACATGACCTTCATGTTTTACCTGTCACTCCTTTGAATGATGTGTCATATCTGCACATGGAGAAGAAACTTGAGATGGGCCATGAAGCCCATGACAATGGTACTATGGATAATCTGATAAAAAATATCAGTCTTCCAGCAGCATCAAAAGTTTTCTTCACGATTCTAAATAGGAAAAAGAAGGACGTGTCCAGTCGCTTGACTAAATGGTAAGTCATATATTACACGCAGAATTTTGTTATTTAAATAACAATGTATAATCATCAGTTTATCCTAACCTTGAACTTTGTGCATAAACTGAATCATATTAAAATTTCACAGATGAGTTCATTGTTTTTCCGCTCTGTTTTTTTTTTTCCTAAATGTATTGATATTTTCCAAAAGAGTAGGACACCAATGAAATTTAAATTTTTGCTTCATTTTTGTAGGGGTTATCCAATTCCAAGCTCACTGATTGAAAAAGTAAATGAATATCTCCCAAATGACTTTTTAGAGTTGCATAATCTGTTTAAGGTTAGTGAATATTGTAAATGTAAAATGATATTTATATTTTTCTTTTGTCCTTTTCATTTTAAAAAAAATTACCTTCTTGCAAAATTTATGAATTCTTCCGTATTATGTTTTAGAATGAAAATGGGAAGTTAGAAGTGCACAATTGTTGCTCATGGATACACACAGATATAATGGATGACAATATTCACTTGGAGCAAATGAAAGAGTCTAGCAACGGGAGTGAGAGGTCATGGCGTCCTAGTTATATTTATGATTTCAGCAACATGTCTCTAGGTAAGAAAATTGACTTGAAAAGAAAAAAATATTGGTATTACATTTATTGCTTCATTTATGCCTCAACTCCTGAAAGCCACCTACCTAGCTCAAGTTGCAATTTACCTAGTAGGGTATTGGTGAAATCCCAGGAGTTTTCCATATATATGACTTCATAAGCACTTACGTGGCCCTGGCAGGCTCTCACAGTTACAAAACAAACTAAATATTACCCACACATGTACATATGTGTGTGTATTGGAAGTCTGGTTTTGAGTTTGGATATTTAAATACTCTCTTGTTAATGACAAAAATAATGATCTTAATGTTGTAGTATCAAGATCCTAATAATGGTTAAAGTAACTTGATATGATGATTTTAACCGAGCAATCAACTTTTCCTACATCACTGCTTGCTTTTTGTTGTAAACATACCATCATTGGTTCTTTTGAATATATAATATGAGTGCTAAGTTGAGTTTTTTTGAACGTTTTAGGAGATCCAATATTGGATTTGATCCCAATCCATCTAGACATATTTCATGGAGACGTGCAGCTCCTGAAGAAGCTTCTAGAAAGCTATAGACTTCCTTTTGGTAAAAGATTTTCATCAGATGATGGCTGCAAAGTTAGGCGGATATCATATCTAGCAATGTGAGTCCTTTATGTTGAATTACTGAGCTGATAGTTCATAATAATACACTAATACAGAAGCAATAATTTAGGAGAAATATATATGTCGACTGTTAAAGGAATATTTGCTCCAAATTGAAATATTGTTTTCTTGTAGACATAAAATTGTAAATATATTATTTAAATTTGTTATGATTGATTTATGCACAGGTGCTATTGTATCATACATGAAGAGAATATACTGGGAGCAATTTTTGGTATGTCGAAGGAACTGAGGACGGCAAAATCATGGGAGGAGGTCGAGGAAGCCATGTGGGGCGATCTGAATAATTACTTTTAGATTATAGGGGCACTTGTTTGTAACAGCAAAATAAAAGATCCACTATTCAGATCTTACCAAAATGCTAGTATTTTGCTAGTTTATACGCGAGTGTAGATCAAGTAACGATGTGGTTTGTATATTTTACTTGATTCTTGCCAAAATGTGAAAGTGCAATTGTTATGATATGCAGGCATCAAATCAGGGTGTTCTAATGAAATCGAACCGCTTTTTGTGTTTTTAACTTGGTTGAATGAAGCGTAAAAAAGTCTGGTTTGGTATTTGGCTTTACACTTCTAGTCTCATTCGGTTAACTGAGAATTCAAGTCCCAGTTTTCTGGTTTTGTCCCCAATATCTATTGGCTAATTTCAAGATTTTTGCAATCAAGGAAATCAAGGCAATCAAAGATTTAGGAATATTATTGTTGGAAATAATCTATGATTGATGTCTATCTATAAATTTCAGTCTTTCCTTTTTTTAGTTGATATTTTCTTTCCTTTACAAATAGATGCTAGAATAATGAGAATGATGTACTAATTCTCTATTTGTTTCTTAATAAAATCCGTGCTGATTACCTTGAAAGTTAGCCTTTGTGCCATTTATTTTTTAATATTGGGTATCATAGCTAGCTCAAAAGGTCCGATCAGCAACTGCCAACTCAGGTCGAAAGAGTCAACCACTTCATCAACAACCAGCAGCCTTAAAAGAAGCCTAAACAAAGTAGTTGGCTGCCATGGGCGATAATGGTGGTAACAACAACCAAAACAACACGTTAAGGTTAAAGAGGGTGGCTCAGTTTCGTATCAATGTCCTATGCTTACTGCAACAAACTAAACATCATGGGCAATCAAGATGGAGTCGATTATGGATGCCCAGGGTATTTGGGATGCCATAGAACCACTGTATAACACCGAGGTAGATGTGAAGATCCTGAAAAAGAAAAGGGCCTTTATCTTCCAAACGTTACCAGAAGAGATTTTACTACAAGTGGCTAAGCATAAGGAGGTTAAAGAGGTCTAGGATGCTCTTAAGATACGGAACCTTGGAGCCGATTGGTACAAAAGGATCGGATTCAAACATTGAATCGAGAGTTCAAGTTGTTGAGCATGAAGGAGAACGAGAGCGTGGATGATTTCACTAGTAGGATTGGTGCGATTGTATCCAAGTTTCGAGCCCTTGGATCAACAATTGAAGAGGTTGTTCAAGTGAACAAGCTTCTGAATTCAACCCCTGACAGATTGCTACCGATTGTTGCCTCGATTGAACAATATTCAGATTTGGTGACCATGCCTTTTGAAGAAGCTGTCGGGCGTCTTAAGGCGTTTGAAGAGCGGGTTAAACCCCGTGTTTAGAGCAAAACCAGTTCTGATCATCTTTTGCTTACCAAAGGTGAATGGCAAGAAAAACAAAAACAACTTGGAAGGGGTCGGGGCTCAAGCTCATTGGATTACTGAGGTCGTGGTCGGGGCAGGCCGAGGCATATCCAACAACTATGGAAGAGGAGGGAGATCCTCTTCCAACAGCAATTGCAAAACTGACCAGGAGGAAATCATACAGGTAAACACGAGAAAATGTTTTATAACTATGAAAGATATGGTCATTTTGCCGCTGATTGTCCAGCCCCTAAAAGAATCGAAGATGAAGCACATTTGACAAAAGAAGATGATGATCAGACCCTTCTGATGGTGTCAAAGGAAATGGTATTACTAAATGAAGAAAAGGTTTTCCCGAATGTTTATGCATGAGACAAAAGTGAAGTCGGTACGTGGTACTTGGGTAACAGAGCAAGTAATCACATGACCGGAAATCAAGAGTTATGTAGCGAGTTGAATGAAAAAAAGGCAGAGGGTCAAATTTTGAGACAGGTCAACAGTTGATATCAAAGGTAAAGATTCAATCCTTTTGCAATGCAAGAATGGAGACCAAAAGTTTATTACAAGTGTCTATTACATTCTAGATTTATGTAATAACATTCTAAGCCTTGATCAATTTGATGAAGGAGGATGCAAAATAATTATAAAAGATGGCATCTTGCATCTATATGAAAGATCGGGAGCCATACTTATGAAGGTAAAAAGATCCAATAATCGACTTTACAAGGTAAATCTCCAAATCGCCCAACCAATCTGTTTTCTTACTAAAGTAAACGAGAAAGCATGGTTTTGGTGCATGCTCGTCTCGATCATTTAAACTTTGATGTCCTTAACAAGTTGGCTGGGGAAAAGATGGCAGAAGGAATTCCTTTGACTAACTACCAATCACAGCTGTGTGATGCATGCTTGGTCGGGAAACAAAGGAGATGGGCTTTCCTAACCAAAGCCTTGTACAGAGCATCACAACCATTGGAATTAATACATGCTGACCTTTGCGGGCCTATTACATCGAGTACTCCATCGAGTAACATGTATTTTTTACTGATTGTTGATGATTTTAGCCGGTTTATATGGGTTCGCATAATAAACTCCAAGGATGAAGCTTATGAGGCTTTCAAGGAATTCAAATAAGCTGCTAAACAGAAATCGGTCACAAAGTGAAAGCTTTGAGAACCGATCGTGGAGTTTATTTCAGCAAAATTTGAACAATTACGCAGCGAACATGGGATTAAACGGTTCCTAAGAGCCCCGTTTACACCACAATAGAACGATGTGGTGGAAAGAATAAATCAAATGGTTCTTGGAACCACAAGGTTAATGATGAAAAACATGAAAATGCCAAGATGGATGTGGGGTGTGGGTGTACGACATGCTGTGTACATTCTAAACCGAACTCCAACCAAATCTATTGAAGGAAAGACTCCCTATGAAGCCTTAAACAATCGGAAGCCAAAATTAAACTACGTGTGTTCGGGTGCACAGCTCATGTTAAGGTTCCATCAGTCAATATCATAAAATTAGATGACCGAAGTGAACCTATGGTCTATCTTGGAAGTGAGTCGAGAAGTCAAGCCTACCCACTTTATAACCCACGAAGCAAAAGGGTTGTAGCTAGTCGGGACATGAAAATGAAGAAGATAAGCCGTGGAATTGGTTAACTGAGTCTAAAGAAGATGAAAAATGGGTCGAATTTACTGTTGAAACCGAAACAAATGAAACTGTGTTTAATTTAGCCCAAACCTCGCCCAATCAAAGCGAGGGAATTTCTACAACAGGTGACTCGTCCTCTTTTGGCAGCGCAGGAAATGATACCAGCAGCCCTCTGGATGATTTCAATTTTCAACTACTCGGCACAGTCAACTTTAGGCCCAAACAGCCCAACACCTGGGCCATTCAGTCCAGAACAGCCTGGTTCATAGGTGAAAGCCTTGTTTCCAGCTCCCATTATGATGACACACCTCCCAAAGGTTTTCGACAGGTGAATAATGTGTATTCAAAAACACATTCATTATAGCAGATTCCATTCAACCCACGTTAGTTTGATGACTCAGATTTTCTGCTGTTAAAAGAGAAACCAACTAATTTCAAAGAAGCTAATGAAACCAAAGAATGGAAGCTTGCTATGCAAGAATAGTTAAAGTTTATTGAGGAAAACAACACTTGGAAACTGGTTCAACCACCTAATGAGGTTAAACCAATCAGTTTAAAATGGCTTTATAAAGCAAAACGATGCCAAAGGTAAGATAACTCGCTACAAAGCGAGATTAGTTGCAAAGGGTTATGTTCGGAAACATGGTGTTGATCATGAAGAGGTGCTTGCCCCTGTTGCTCGGATAAAATCTGTTCAGCTAATTCTTTCCTTAGCTGCAACAAGTGGATGGCAAGTTCCCACCTCGACATCAAGACTGCCTTCATGAATGGTGATTTGAAGGAGGACTTGTATGTATCTCAACCTGAGGGGTTTGAGAAACAAGGGAAGGAACACCTTGTATACAAGCTCAATAAATCCTTATATGGCTTGAAACAAGCACCAAGGGCATGGAGTTATAAGCTAGATTCAACTTTAAAGCATATTGGCTTTGATCGATGCCCAAGGGAGCACACAGTGCACAAACGTGTTGTAAAATCAGGACCATTGGTGGTAGGAATTAATGTTGATGATTTGATTGTTGCAGGTCCAAGTGAAGAAAAAATCAGAAAGTTTAAAACTCAAATGAAGAATCACTTTGAAATGAGTGATTTGGGGTTGTTAACATATTATCTAGGCATTGAGGTAGACCAAAGTAATGATGGAATAACTTTAAAACAAGCTGCATACGCAAAAGAATTCTGAAAGATGCAAACATATGGGAGTGCAACCCACAAAGTTTTCCATGGACCTAGGGATTAAGCTCGGTAAAGATGAAGATCAAGAAAAGTATAGAGGACTTGTAGGCTGTCTTCGGTACCTCACTCACACTCGACCAGACCTTAATGATGCAGTTGGCATTACTAGAAGGTTCATGGAGACCCCAAAGGTATCACACTTGCAAGCTGTTAAACAAGTGCTGTGATATGTGAAGGGATAGTCGATTTGAGGGTCTGTTATGATCGAAATGGAGAAAGAATGCTGGTCGACTACAGTGCCAGCTCCCGTGCCACTGATACAACCTATGGAAGGAGCACCACGGGGATGATCTTTTATTAAGGGGGGAGGTCTGGAAGCATGGTGTAGTTAAAAGCAACAAATTGTTGCCTTATCTTCCCGCGAGGCAGAATTCATGGCAGTTGCTGCTACTGTTGCATGTTAAGGGGTCTGGATGAAAGGTTTACTTGAAGAAATTACGGGTCAAACTATGGAAGCGATCACTATCTATATGGACAACACGTCAGCAATCAAGTTAATTAAGAATCCTGTTTTTCATGGACGTAGTAAGCACATTGACACGAAGTATCACTTCATTCGTCAATGTGTTAAAAATGGGTTGGTGAAAATCGAGTATGTTAATGACAGTGAATAGAAAGCTGAAAGTTTGACTAAAGCTTTACAACGTATGAAGTTCTTGGATATGAGATTGGAGTCAATGAATTGAAGGCTGGAATTAAGGGGAAGAATATTGGTTAATTCCAAGATTTTGACAATCAAGGAAATCAAGGCAATCAAAGATTTAGAAATATTATTGCTGGAAATAAGCTATGATTGACTTCTGTATATCAATTTTAATCTTTTATTTTTTTAGTTGATGTTTTCTTTCCCTTATAAATAGATGCTAGAATGATGAGAATGATGTACCAATTCTCTACTTGTTTTTCTTAATAAATTTATTTGACTGGCTTGAAAGTTTGTGTTTGTGCCATTTGTTTTCTAACAATATCACCTTTCTGAAATGGAGGAATTCATAAATTATTAGTTCTATTCTTTGTTAAAATAGTTGGTATGGATATAATTGTGGACAACAGCTGGAATTAGTGAAACTATAAGGTCGCAACGTGCATTTATACATGAAAATAATGTTTGTTTTTTGTTATTTACTAATTGTATTTTAATATTAAACACGTATTCATCAATGAGAAGTGTTAACTGCATGGGTTTGAAAATCCACCGGCTGTTGAACCGTTTAACTTATAGAAGTCTCTTCACCAGTCTTGGATGCTTTTATTGGAGCGCTTGGGACCGCACCAGTCGGTTATGGTTCAAATTTGGTTGAACCATATCATATTTTATGGCCTCAACAGCGCATCATCACACCTCAATGTTTCTGGTTTCAATTCAGGGGTAGAAAAGAGATTAATGTGCTTGGCATCGCTAAGACCTACAAGCATCTCTACTCTCTAGACAATGTCATCTGTTTTAAAGGATGGTAAAACAGATGAACCAATAGTGGTGGATTGGATAACAAAGTCCTGTTTTCAAAGCTTGTATAATCTTGAAACCATCTCTCAGCCTCGACACATAAAAAATCATCTAACAAACCCCAAGCATGCTCTGTAAATCAATTCCATCATCTCTAAGACTTAAAAAATAGTGATTTTAGGCTTATGTTTACGCCTAATGTTCCACATAAGTATCTAAAAAGGGCATGCCAAGTTGCATCCATAGTTTTTGCAAAAGTGCTGAAGTTGCAGCAATAGATGCAGCAATAGATGCAACAAAGATAACTGCTTCAAAGAGAAACACATTTAAAATACAAGATTCTGAAGCTAGCATCAATGATCAAAACAAAGTAAACCACAAACTAGATGATAAATCCTACATCAAACTCATATTTCAACTACAAAATACCAAAACCGTCAAGATTCAAAACAAAACATGCAAGAACAGGAATCCTTCATCATAACAAATAAAGATCTGTCTTGAATATTCCTAATAAGATTATTAGGCTGCAACGGATGGCTTAGATGCAGCAGAAAGCCGGGATCTCTTCTTTGCCAAGCTCTCACTTCGCCTCTCTCTCTCTGCTCCTTCAATCTTGATGCTAGAAGCTTCTGATATTCAGCAGCCTCTGATTTAGCTTTTGTAATTCTCTTCTTCTTTTCTGCAATTCTTGCCCTTTTCCTTTGCAAAGTTAATGGTGTAACTAATCTCTGTATTTTTGGAGCCTTACTCACCTCTTTCCCTGTAATTATTATTCTTGTTATCATCAATCAGACTTAATATTTTCTTTTTTATTTCTTTTACAAACAAAAAAAAATCGTACCAGCTTTGTTGGTGAAGGTTCTGCGGTATGTATTAACATACTTTCTGACATCATCCTCTTTAGAAAGATTAAAGAGTTTGCGGATTTTCGACGCCCTTTTTGGACCTCTCATTCTTGGTTTCTCCACATCAGTCAACCTGGAAGATCATTTTCACCCTTTTTCACAATAACCAGATTCAGAACCGACAGGTCTTGGCTCACAATGCACCCACAAACAGACTTTCTCCTTCTCTCTCCATTCCTCCTTCCAAAACCACGAAAACAGGGTGTTCCTGTTCATACCATGATAAAAGATAATATAAATAGGCAATTCATATTTTAAATTGACTTGAAAGTTGAAAACAGTCAAAGTATAAGAAAGTTTACTTGCCTCTTACGAGAAGAAGACGTACACGCCCTGGAGTCAAAACTCCTTGTTTCATTGGGAACCCTTGTTTGTCACAGCCTCCCATGATTTTGAAGATATACCCCTTGAATTCCTGTGATTTATTTATTTATATAAACTATTATTATACATATATGAAGCATATGAGGATTTCAATCATATATGATGGATAAAGAGAAGTAATGTACTACCTCTCCCTAGGCATCTCCACTAACTTCTTGTGAGATCCTCTTGTCAAAGAATGCTCGGCTAGACAACACAAAAAATAGAAATTAACATATTGCCAAAATTAAGGTAAAATCTTGTACAATTCTAGCAAATCCCAGTAATCTTGTCTAATGAAGTTACGCATATGGTTGTATACAAGCAGTAAATCCACAATCTCCAGAAACTACCAAAAGTGGCTGGATTTTGTTAAACAGAGAACTCATACACCCACTAAACATACTCCAAAATCTATACCATTTTTCCACAATGAAACTTGAACCCACAACCACAAAAGTGCCTTAATATTATGAAAACTAGAATGTTTTCTTTTTGGACAATACTTGGAAAATGTTCCTAATTCATAGAGTATCAAAGTGTGTAAATGTCTACCTCCATTTTGGATTATCTATATTCTAAGTCGGATTTCATTAACTATATTCTACCACAGATTTCACAAAATATATTGGATTAACTATCCCAAATCCCATGCAATCCACATCCTATTGATACTTCACTATTGCATTAACTATATTCTAAGACAGATTTAACAAAATATATGCATTTTTGCATGGCATTGTCACTAATTGCCCTAGAAATCATTAAACAAATAGAATTACAATTAAACACAACAAGCAACATTACAATCGAAAACAAATTAATCCAACTGATTCTTCAAATCTAACCACTTAACTATTAAGTTCACAATTACTGTAAAATTCTAACCTTCTGCACTAGAAATCCACATCAATTCCAATTGAAAACGTAACAGCTTTGCTTTTTACAAACTGATAGTAAAACCAAAACTAAAATAATCAAACCAATTGGCTTCAAACATCTTAATCACATCATATAACTAACACATTGCTGTATCCAACAACCACCATCTTCCCATTAGGTTAGGACAACGATTGAACTTACAGTTTCTGATCGTCGTCAATCTCGAGCTTCTTCTAGCACCCAGTGGTGGAATTAGCGATATTGAACTACAACAACGAAGATCATATATCAGAAACTTAAACGATTTCAGAAATTTAAACAAAGTTTATACTTATTGTTCTGTAAAAGATTCACACCTTCATCTTCACTCGGATCCTTGAAGCAGCGGCGAGTAAACACAAACTAGGGTTTCCGCTCAACAGTTGGATGAATTGTTTGTGTTGATGCGTATATGCATATATACTCCACAATCCAGTTTTCTCAGGTTTACGCTTTAAGCCCTTGTACTTTATAGCTATAGAAGGTGGAGTAAATTATTATTTTAGAGCATTCACACCATCTTCTTCTTCGTCATCTTTATATTTACACTAAAAATATTAATTTTTTGTGTCATCTTTCAATTAAATAATATTTTTATATCTTTATTATTATGTTTTCTTTCTTCTCCACTCACAATCATTTTCAATAATATTTAAATTTTTATAAGCGTTGTACCGTGTTTCCTCAAATATTAGAAAACTTAGCACAACCCCAATAATTTCATCTTCCATTCACTCACAATCACCCCCATAATATAAAGCACACACTCGCATATAAATGAAAAACTTGCTATGAATGCTCTTAGTTCTTGAGGTTTGATCAAAATAATTATTTTAGTTCAAAAGTTTTAAAATTATAGAGTAAATTACACGGATCGTCCATAAGTTTGCTCAAATTTCAAATTTCATCCCCGGGATTGAAGAGTTACAGATTTAGTTTTGAAAAAATGTAACTCTTTTCGTCCCCGGTCTTAACGATCGTTAGTTATTTTACGTTAAACTTTTGAAAATGACGATTTTATGTCACACCCCCAAACCACGGCGGTTTCCCGCGGGGCGCGAACGTCATGGTTTCATAGTCACTGATCGACCACTACATGGTTTTGTAAAACATACGTCTCAAAATAAGTTTAAGGTACATCATTGTTCAGAGTTAAATTTGCGGAAGCAATAGTAATAAGGTACATTGTTTTCAAAACATGACATATATGAAAATGAACGTCCCAAACAGCATGAATGGCCCTAAACATGAAATGACCCATGCTAGCTTAACTTGTTGCATCTTTCAATTACCTGAGAAAACATGCATGAAAAATGTCAACATAATGTTGATGAGTTCACAGGTTTTAAGTAATAGTAAATAGCGTAAATGACCACAATACTTTCTATGATTTGATTGTTATACACACAATGCTACAAATTATATAAGCACCGCAACCGAAGCTAGACTGTAACTGTAATAAATTGCCCCTACCCATGCCTACCATGAGCATGGGTGTGAACAGGCTAATAATGCACCCGTTTAGACCTCCAGTCAAGGTTATGGTAATTAACCGGGTGGGGGTAATCAAACCCAATAGTACTATCCATGATTACCTCGCTTTGAGAAATAAACTAACGGTTCGATAACAGGGGACTTCATATGGTAAGTAAACAACTTATATAACATGTGAAATCATTGATAAGTAAATGTGTCCAAGAAAATTAGTAATTTGCATGTAATCTCCCCCAAAAGGAAAATAAGTAAAAATGGGGCAGTGAAACTCACCTCAATTGCACGCGTGAATACTAGCAATAGTCTGTATGTATGATTGGTCTAGGAATCTCCTAAACAAAATCACAATATATTCATGAGGTCATGATTAATAACCCTAGATGGTCATGCATAACTCATCCACAAAGTTAGTTTTGAAAATGTCACTTGACTAATTAGCCACGTCGAGTCGTAAATGTTTTATTTAGATTCTTGTCTTCATCTTTATTTTACTAAAGATACATAATGTATTGAAGGTGTTTTATATTAAGTATAATGGTGTTATACTTTCCATGTGTATGGGTTTCCCTTTTTTATCAAATATCTCTAAAAGTTTACTTTTATCTAATATAGGTATTTGACAGCATTAATGGAATTTTTGGGTCTGGTTGTCATCCCCTTTTCATGGTACAAAGAATTTTTATAAAATCTGATACTTTTATAATATCTAGGTCTATGTCTTAGGATTCCAAAAAGGTATAGCTTGTATCCTACAACTAAGTTTAAGTGCCTCTAAATGGTTCATGAAGCAACAGATGTTAGTGCAGCACTTTTCTGTATATGCCTATGGAATTTACCTTTTTGAGAGGTCAAAACTTACATTCACAAATAGAGCCTATATTACTTTTAAACCTAACACCTTACGCTAAGTTACCACAGAAAGAAAATCTTTATTTTATTACTTTAAGCATAACTTATGCCTCATTCTTTCTGCCCTATTTATTCTGTCAAAAATTCAGGTTCAGCACTTTAATTTGTTTGTACGTTTTGGAAGGGTTATACTCATCTATAAATTTCAAGGTTGGATGGGTTAGAAATCAGACATCCTAAAGTTAATGTTAGGCTCAAGAACGGTTCATTTGACCATGTTTAGGTCGAGTTATGGTCTTGGAAACACAGAACATGAATCTGCCAGAAAATGTTTTACATGTTTTGTTACTTTTTAAACTTTGGTAGAGCACTTTTGGGATGAGTTAGTGAACATGAACGCTTCATGGTGATGTATGGAAGATTAGAAACAAGGTGCTAACCATAAACAAGCAAGGAGAAGAGATGGTAGTTTTGAAATGCAAGGAAAAGAAGACTTGATCCTTTGAACTAAGAAAACCCAACAAGAAAAGGTGAAGAAGATGTTGTAGGATGCTTGGGAGCTTCAAAAATCACTTGGTCTTCCACAATGGCACTTGAATCACCCAAGATTTGAAGAAAATAAGTTGAAAATCAAATGGAGTGGTGGTTGTGATGCCTTGGTCGAAATTTTAGAGAGGGAGAGGAGGAGAAGAGATGTTGGGTGGTGGTGGTGGTGTATTATGCACCTTTATATATAAGGAGGGTTCATGTTTTTGGTCCACCTTTCTTGGTGCCTTGCTAAAGACCCATGGTCAAGTGGGTGGAAGATGGAGGTGGCTATTCTTGGAAGGGCAACATGATGCCTTAAACATGTGTAAGAGTTGTCACCCAAAAATGTCATGACTACACCCTTCAAGTCAAACAAGAAGAGTTCACCTCTTTTGAGGTTGTATGGGTAAGAGAATAAGAGGGGGGGGGGGGGTAAGGGGACGGATTTGGGGTGGGTTGGGTTGATTTTTCAATTGTTGTATAATATGGGATATTTGGGTGGTATTTGTGTCACTATGGTAATTTTTTTATATATTTTTATATTTTTACTTTTTACCTTTTAAAATACATACAAATTATTATAAGAAATCATATAATATCATACATTTTAATATTGATGATATGTAAATAATAACTCATTTATCTAGTAGTTGCGTTACAAACGTTTTATTCCGGTAACATATCAATTTACGCATAACGGTTTTTCTTAAATTTTGAACTTTTCCAATGCATTGATATTAGAACCTAGGATACTTTAAAACACTTTAAATTATTTATTGACACACACACACACACACACACACACACACACATATATATATATATATTAATTATCACCAACGTTCTTGTGTGCTTATATCGTGTGTGAAAATGGTAACTACGTCGGATTATCGATGCATGAGATGTTATACGCGAAAGTTTGCAATGCATAAAACAACTTCAATAACTGTAATTAAATTGAAAATCAAGTGTCATAGGTGTAATTATAACCAAGTCAAGATCGGGTATTGACCTGAAATTGCCGGTTGTCACATACTCCCCATGTTAGAAAGAATTTCGTCCCGAAATTCAGTTGGGGTTGTCTGTAGATGCCAGGGTTTCAAACAAGTAAGGGTAGTTGAGCTTCATTTGATCTTCACGTTCCCAAGTAAATTCAGGCCCTCTTCTGGAATTCCACCGGACCTTCACTATGGGAATACGGCTTTGTTTCATCTTCTTTACTTCTCGATCTAGAACCTCCACAGGCTTTCTAATAAAATGAAGTTGTTCATCAATCTGGACCTCATCGAGTGGTATAACCTGAGTTTCATTTGACAGACACTTCTTCAGATTTGACACATGGAAAGTGTCATGCACTACTAAGTTCTTGAGGAAGTTTTAGCTTGTAAGCTACAGGACCAATCCTGGCTAGGATTTCAAATGGCCCAATGTATCTAGGGTTTAGCTTACCACGTTTGCCAAAACGAATGACTCCTTTCCATGGTGAGACTTTAAGTAGAACCTTTTCTCCCACTTGGAATTCCAACGGTTTACGTCTCACGTCAGCATAGCTTTTCTAACGGTCACGCGCGGCTTTGAGTCGGTCCTGAATTTGAGCGATCTTTTCCATGGTCTCGCGTATGATTCGGGACCAGTGAGTTGACTATCGCCAACCTCTGTCCAACACAGTGGTGACCGACACTTCCTTCCGTATAGTGCTTCAAACGGTGCGGCTTTGATTCTGGTGTGATAGCTATTATTGTAAGAAAACTCAGCTAGGGGTAGATGAGTATCCCAACAGTTTCCAAAGTCTATCACGCAAGCCCTAAGCATGTCTTCTAATGTCTGAATTGTCTGTTCGCTCTGACCATCTGTTTGAGGGTGGTATGCGGTACTCATATCTAACCGGGTACCCAAGGCCTTTTGTAATGATTGCCAAAATCTCGAGGTAAATCGACTGTCTCGATTAGAGATAATGGAGATCGATACTCCATGTCTTGAAACAACCTCCTTGAGATAAACCCTCGTCAACCTTTCCATTTTATCAGTTTCTTTAATTGGTAGGAAGTGAGAGACTTTGTCAGTCGATCCACAATTACCCAAATCGTATCACAACCGGAGGATGTCTTGGGTAGTTTTGTGATGAAATCCATGGAAATCTGCTCCTATTTCCATTGTGGAATCTCCGGTTGGTGCAGTAGTCCGGATGGCTTCTGATATTCTGCCTTAACTTTTGAACATGTGAGGCACCTGCTAACATAGGTGGCAATGTCAGCTTTCATGTTAGGCCACCAGTATAACTCCTTCAGGTCCTGATACATCTTATCAGAGCCCGGATGGATGGAGTATCTAGATTTGTGTGCCTCGTTCATCACAAGATCCCTCAAGTTTCCAAAATTTGGCACCCAAATCCAATTCATGAAGTAGCGAGTCCCATCAGACTTGATCTCAAATTGTTTATCCATGCCGCGAAGGGATTCTTCCTTCAAATTTTGTTCTTTTAGTGCTTCAGACTGAGCATCACGAATTTGAGTAGTTAAACTCGTATGAATCGTCATTCCCAACGCTCGCACCCGTAAAGTCTTGGTTCGTTCTTTCCTGCTTAGAGCGTCTGCTACAACATTCGCTTTTCCAGGATGATAACGAATCTCACAGTCATAATCGTTTAGTAACTCAACCCACCTGCGTTGCCTCATGTTTAGTTCCTTCTGATCGAAGATGTGCTGGAGGCTTTTGTGATCGGTGGATATAGTACATTTAGTACCATACAGGTAGTGTCGCCAAATCTTTAGTGCAAAAACGACAGCTCCTAATTCAAGGTCGTGAGTGGTGTAGTTTTTCTCATGCACTTTCAACTGTCGTGACGCTTAAGCAATAACTTTGTCGCGTTGCATTAGGACACAGCCGAGTCCTTGTCGTGAGGCGTCACAGTACACCACAAAACCATCGTTTCCCTCTGGTAGAGACAGAATTGGCGCGCAACACAGTTTCTGCTTTAATAATTGAAACGCTGCTTCCTGCTTATCACCCCAATCAAACTTTTTGTCTTTCTGAGTCAGGGTTGTCAGTGGTTGGGCTATTTTGGAGAAATATTCGATAAAGCGTCGGTAATAGCCTGCCAAACCTAGGAATTGTCGCACCTCGGTAGGGGTCTTAGGTGCTTCCCAGTTTTTAATGGCCTCTATCTTGGATGGGTCAACATGTATTCCCTTCTCGTTAACCACATGCCCGAGAAATTGCACTTCTCGGATCCAGAAGTCGCATTTTGAGAATTTTGCGTATAATTTCTCGTTCTTGAGTAGCTCCAAGATTAACCTTAAATGTTGTTCGTGCTCATTCTTGGTTCGTGAATATATCAAGATGTCATCGATGAAGACGATCACGAATTTATCCAAGTAGGGTTTGCGCACTCTATTCATGAGGTCCATGAATATAGCTGGTGCATTGGTTAGCCCAAATGGCATAACCATGAACTCGTAGTGACCATAACGAGTTCGAAATGCGGTCTTGGAAATGTCTTCCCCTTGGATTCGTAATTGGTGATATCCAGAACGTAAGTCAATCTTCGAGTAGTAACTAGATCCTTGAAGTTGGTCAAATAAGTCGTCAATTCGAGGGAGAGGGTACCGGTTCTTAATGGTGAGTTTGTTTAACTCCCGGTAATCGATGCACATTCGAAAAGATCCATCTTTCTTCTTAAGAAATAAAACTGGGGCTCCCCAGGGTGAGAAACTTGGTCTTATGAATCCTTTATCTAACAACTCTTGTAATTGATTAGACAACTCTTGCATCTCCGACGGTGCTAGTCGGTATGGGGATCGTGCTACTGGAGCAGCTCCAGGTACCGGGTCAATTCGAAATTCGACCTGTCTTTGCGGTGGAAGTCCCGGCAAGTCCTCGGGAAAGACTTCCGGATAGTCTCGCACGATGGGTATATCCTCGATTCTTTTCTCTTCGGTTCACTTCTCCACTACGTGCACCAAGATTGCATGATAGCCCTTTTGTAAGTACTTCCGAGCCTTCATACATGAAATGATCCGTAACACCGTACCATATTTTTCTCCTTGAATTGATATGGTCTCCCTAATCGGAAGTGGAATGCGAACGATTTCTCACGACAAACGATTTCCGCTTGGTTTTCCGATAACCAATCCATGCCAATAACAATGTCGAAACTCCCTAGGGTTACAGGTAGCAAATCTATATTGAACGTGTGATCCGCCAAACTGAGAGTGCATCCTTGTATGATTTTGTCAGTTTTGATCAACTTACCATCATCTAACTCTATTGTATATTTAGAAGTCAAATGGTTAGGAGTAATTTCAAGCAATGGACTAAATTCGCTAGACACAAAACTCCTATCAGCACCCGTATCGAATAGGACTGATGCATAGAGATTATTTACAAGGAACGTACCCGTAACAATGTTCGGGTCCTGTCGAGCTTCTCCAGCTCCAATCACGAAAGCTCGACCACGTGCGTTATTTCCACCAGTTTACTTCAAGTTCGAGCAATCCTTGCGAAAATGCCCGGTAACACCACATTCGAAGCACGCGCGATTGTTTCCTGTTTTGGGAGTAGTGTCGGGCTTTCGACATTCCTTAGTTGCATGACCAAAACGTTTGCACTTCTGTCATATTGAGTCTCCACATGCACCTAGGTGATGAAAGTTACACTTGTTGCACTTAGGTAGGTTTCCAGCATACCCACCTTTTACTTTCTTTTCAGATGGGCCAGCAGTGAAAGCCCTAACAACCACTTGTTTGTTTTGGTTTTGATGTGGAGCATTTCGACCATGATTGTTGTCCCATTTTCTCTTGTTGCATAGTTCTTCTCCACGACCGTCTTTTTCACAAACACTCCCTAACGTATAGCTTGATCAGTCAGGTCGTGGGCAATCCTGACAGCCTCTTGGATGGTGGCTGGCTTGGATGAGGTGACCATGCTCTGAATTTGGGGTGCAAGGCCCCAAATGTACCTTTCCACACGCTTGAACTCTGGGTTAACCATGTGAGGGCATAGACGAGCAAGATTATGGAATCGGGTGGTGTAGCTTGTAACTTCTGCACCCTTCATGGTGTGGTTCCAGAATTCAACCTCAAGTTTTTGCAATTCATTTCGGGGGCAATATTCATCAGTCAGCATTTGTTTCAACTCATTCCAAGTGATTTGATAGGCAACTTCAATACCCAAAGTTTGGGCATGAGTATTCCACCAAGTGAGTGCTTGACCTTTAAAGGTACAAGTGGCGAATTTCATCTTATTCTCCTCGACACAGTTACTGATTTGCTGAACGGACTCCATCTTCTCTATCTAGCGGACCAAACCAACAGCTCCTTCATTACCGCGGAAGTTAAACGGCTTACAGTTCAGAAACGTCTTGTAGGAGCAACCTATGTGGTTGGTATAAGCTCCTGTGTTGTAGGTTTAATCATATTAGCAATAATTAAACATTAGTAATGACCTGTGTATTGTAGATCTTTAGTTATACCAGTCATTATAATACCTCCTGCTCCACTGGCATTGCCTCCATTCACTTCAGATCCTCCGGCGCTACGATTCGCCTCGTGATGTGCGATTGCATCCACCACTCGTTACGCCACAAGCTGCTCTATAGCCTCTGCTGTCATGGGAGTACCGCTTCCCACATTGGTTCTGACGTTTCTCCTTCGTGGTGGCATGTTTCTTCAAATCATATAGATAAGCAAGATAAGACAATACATAATAATGCCAAACACATGTGCACCAAAAGTAAACAATCATATCAACCAAGCAACCACACAATATTTAAAAGATAACATAACTTGATAATAAATTGTACGAATTACAAAGTATTTCCGGAGTACATACTCCTACAACAAGTTAATATCCAATATTACGTGAGCACAACCCACTCACGATAGGCAATCAACGGAATAAGCGAGTGAACGCGCCTGTCTGTACGGCCGCCATGGCCATGAGCATGCATACGACCGCTAATGCAGTAGTGGACTCCAGGTGCTCTTCCATTCCCAACACTCTTTCTTCAGCCATGATCACGCGCTGCTCTGCTTGGGTAGCTCTCTGCTCTGCCTGGGTAGCTCTCTGCTTTGCCGTCTCCACTCTATGTGCCATGGATGACATGTCCTCCTGTACCCTGGTAAGCCGGCTATGCATCATGTGCAATGCCTGATCATCGAGGTATCTGCCATCCTCGATCGCTAGTAATCGGCTCTCCACTTCCTCCCTGTCAAAGGTCTCCTGAACCTCGGTGAGTTCAGTGCGTAGCTCATTGAGCTGCTGATCATGCCTCTCGGATCGTGCCACGAGAAGAGGCACGGTGAGCTCCATAGGCTCCTGAGTGAGAGGAATCTGGTGCGGGGTACGCGACGACTCGCCTATCTCGAAAGTGGAGGGAATACCCTCGATGTCTCTCCACTCGTCCAGTCGGCTGGGCATCCACCCCCACTGACGGATGTCGAGTTTGCGCCTTTTGGGCACAGGCTCGGGCTCAGCAATATAGTCTCAATAGGTGTGGCAGGATGGATCGGAACATGAACCCGCTTCCTAGGAGTATGTGCAAGAAGTGCACCCCAGGGCGAGTCCGATAGCGACGGTAAGAGGGCGGTGGTACACCCGGACCAAGGATACGGTGAGTGTCTGTAGTCACCGGCTCGGGCCAGCAACTACCGGGGAGGGGTTAGCAGGCTCAGGGGCGAGGTGGAGGGGATCGAGGTCTGCTAGCGGAGTCGGATCAGAGGGCTGAGGAACCGGGTTAATGGGCTGGGTAACTGGATCAGCAGGGTGAGAGGTGGGGTAGCTAGGTGAGGGAATGGCCTCGAAGGACTCTAGGTAGATCAGGTCGATGTCGCCCAAAACAGAGTCGCCCGGGTCGGAGTCGGCCGGGTCGGAGTCGGCCGGGTCGGAGTCGGCCGGGTCGGAGTCGGCCGGGTCGGAGTCGACCGGGTCCATATCGGCTGGCTGGGAAGCTGGGTCAGTGGACTCCGAGTCTAGGTCAACTACCTCGGTGTCAGCGGGCTGGGGGTGGGATCTGTGGTCTCGGGAGTGGGGTCGGCTGGTCAGGGGTCAGCAGTCATAGGGGCAGACCCCCGGGATGGCTCAACAAAGATATAGGACATGGTCAGTGGGACGACCATCGGCAGTTGTGGGCCGATGATACGTACGATCCCCGGGATGAGCTCCTCTGGAAGCTCGGCATGAATCTCGGGTGTAGACGCCAACCAATACGTGCCCGGAGGAGGAGGTGGTAGCTCGGAGAACCGGGTCGAAGGTAATGCCTCTGAGGTGTCATGTGTAGGGTCAGGAATGGGTTCGGTGAACGGGATAGCAGGTGGGTGGGATCTCAGTCTCAGTGGCATCACTCGACTGAATCAAGGCACGAGGAGTCAGAGTTGGGAGGACAGACGTGGATCCTGCAGAAGAGGTCGGAGACGTGGGCTCGTACTCCTCATCCAAATCGAAAACGTAGATCGGCATCGATACTGAAGACATATCTATGACAAGACAATGCACAAGTACAATTGATATAAGTTAAGTTAGTGTCTAAATCGTTAAAAACATGTGATGAACTGTAGTTATAATCTAGGTCCACTAAATGCAACCTAATTCCCTATAACCAATAGCTCTGATACCAATCTGTCACACCCCCAAACCACGGCGGTTTCCCGCGGGGCGCGAACGTCATGGTTTCATAGTCACTGATCGACCACTACATGGTTTTGTAAAACATACGTCTCAAAATAAGTTTAAGGTACATCATTGTTCAGAGTTAAATTTACGGAAGCAATAGTAATAAGGTACATTGTTTTCAAAACATGACATATATGAAAATGAACGTCCCAAACAGCATGAATGGCCCTAAACATGAAATGACCCATGCTAGCTTAACTTGTTGCATCTTTCAATTACCTGAGAAAACATGCATGAAAAATGTCAACATAATGTTGGTGAGTTCACAGGTTTTAAGTAATAGTAAATAGCGTAAAGGACCACAATACTTTCTATGATTTGATTGTTGTACACACAATGCTACAAATTAAATAAGCACCGCAACCGAAGCTAGACTGTAACTGTAATAAATTGCCCCTACCCATGCCTACCATGAGCATGGGTGTGAACAGGCTAATAATGCACTCGTTTAGACCTCCAGTCAAGGTTAGGGTAATTAACCTGGGTGGGGGTAATCAAACCCAATAGTACTATCCATGATTACCTCGCTTTGGGAAATAAACTAACGGTTCGATAACAGGGGACTTCATATGGTAAGTAAACAACTTATATAACATGTGAAATCATTGACAAGTAAATGTGTCTAAGAAAATTAGTAATTTGCATGTAATCTCCCCCAAAAGGAAAATAAGTAAAAATAGGGCCGTGAAACTCACCTCAATTGCACGCGTGAATACTAGCAATAGTCTGCATGTATGATTGGTCTAGGAATCTCCTAAACAAAATCACAATATATTCATATGGTCATGATTACTAACCTTAGATGGTCATGCATAACTCATCCACAAAGTTAGTTTTGAAAATGTCACTTGACTAATTAGCCACGTCGAGTCGTAAATGTTTTATTTAGATTCTTGTCTTCATCTTTATTTTACTAAAGATACATAATATATTGAAGGTGTTTTATATTAATTATAATGGTGTTATACTTTCCATGTGTATGGGTTTCCCTTTTTTTACCACATATCTCTAAAAGTTTACTTTTATCTAATATAGGTATTTGACAGCATTAATGGAATTTTTGGGTCTGGTTGTCATCCCCTTTTCATGGTTCAAATAATTTTTATAAAATCTGATACTTTTATAATATTTAGGTCTATGTCTTAGAATTCCAAAAAGGTATATCTTGTATCCTACAACTAAGTTTAAGTGCCTCTAAATAGTTCATGAAGCAACAGATGCCAGTGCATCACTTTTCTGTATATGTCTATGGAATTTACCTTTTTGAAAGGTCAAAACTTACATTCACAAATAGAGCCTATATTACTTTTAAACCTAACACCTTAAGCTAAGCTAGCACAGAAAGAAAATCTTCATTTTATTACTTTAAGCATAACTTATACCTCATTCTTTCTGCCCTATTTATTCTGTCAAAATTCAGGTTCAGCACTTTAATTTGTTTGTACGTTTTGGAAGGGTTATACTCATCTATAAATTTCAAGGTTGGATGGTTAGAAACCAGACATCCTAAAGTTAATGTTAGGCTCAAGAAACGGTTCATTTGACCATGTTTAGGTCGAGTTATGGTCTTGGAAACACAGAACATGAATCTGTCAGAAAATGTTTTACATGTTTTGTTACTTTTTAAACTTTGGTAGAGCACTTTTGGGATGAGTTAGTGAACATGAATGCTTCATGGTGATGTATGGAAGATTAGAAACAAGGTGCTAACCTTAAACAAGCAAGGAGAAGAGATGGTAGTCTTGAAATGCAAGGAAAAGAAGACTTGATCCTTTGAACTAAGAAAACCCAACAAGAAAAGGTGAAGAAGATGTTGTAGGATGCTTGGGAGCTTCAAAAATCACTTGGTCTTCCACAATGGCACTTGAATCACCCAAGATTTGAAGAAAATAAGTTGAAAATCAAATGAAGTGGTGGTTGTGATGCCTTGGCCGAAATTTTAGAGAGGGAGAGGAGGAGAAGAGATGTTGGGTGGTGGTGGTGGTGTATTATGCACCTTTATTTATAAGGATGGTTCATGTTTTTGGTCCACCTTTCTTGGTGCCTTGCTAAAGACCCATGGTCAAGTGGGTGGAAGATGGAGGTGGCTATTCTTGGAAGGGCAACATGATGCCTTAAACATGTGAAAGAGTTGTCACCCAAAAATGGCATGACTACACCCTTCAAGTCAAACAAGAAGAGTTCACCTCTTTTGAGGTTGTATGGGGAAGAGAAGAAGAGGGGGGGGGGTAAGGGGACGGCTTTGGGGTGGGGGTTAGGTTGATTTTTCAATTGTTGTATAATATGGGTATTTGGGTGGTATTTGTGTCACTATGGTAATTTTTTATATATTTTTATATTTTTACTTTTTACCTTTTAAAATACATACATATTATTATAAGAAATCATATAATATCATACATTTTAATATTGATGATATGTAAATAATAACTCATTTATCTAGTAGTTGCATTACAAGCGTTTTATTGCGGTAACATATCAATTTACGCGTTAAGGTTTTTCTTAAATTTTGAAGTTTTCCAATGTATTAATATTAGAACCTAGGATACTTTAAAAAACTTTAAAGTATTTATTGACACACACACACAGAGATATATATATATATATATATATATATTAATTATCATCAATGTTCTTGTGTGCTTATATCGTGTGTAAAAATGGTAACTACGCCGGATTATCGATGCATGAGATGTTATACGCGAAAGTTTGCAATGCATAAATCGATTTCAATAACTGTAATTAAATTGGAAATCAAGTGTCATAGGTTTAATTATAACCAAGTCAAGATCGGGTATTGACCTGAAATTGCCGGTTGTCACATTTTACCACTAAACTTTAATAATAATAATAACCACCACCACCACCACCACCACCCACCTCACTCGTACCCCCGTTCAATTTCTTTCCTTCGCAACCACCATTGTCAAAAATTGTCGCCACCACCGTTAAACATTGAAGCTGCCACCGAACATTTCCGCGGCCACCGTATCTTGTCGCGCCCACTGTCACCTCTCCCTTTCCCGCCGATTGACCTCACCAGTGACCCTAGCCTCCGACCACCTCCTCCTTCCGATCACCTTTTCTCAATTCTGAATCCTTATGAACCAATTGACCCACATTGGAATTATTCGATTATAACGATCTACCACCAGCACAAGTAATCGCGCCAAAGTTTAGGTGTTGTTCGGAGAACCACTGGTGCCAACTAAAGTGGTGTCGGGTTACAAGTAGTGGTGGTGGTGGTGCCACCGGAGGAGATGACGAGGGTTGGTGGTGGATTTCTAGTGGTGATGATGGTTTCAGGTTGAGGTGAACCACCATTGTTTCAGGCGGTCACTAGTTTCGAGGAACTGTTCCAATGACATGGCGGGGTGTGTACTAGGGTGGGCGCGGACATGGTGGTGGTAGAGGCCACTGAAAAGCGCTGCCGGAAGTGGCTGTCGGAAGTGAGGGTCGAGGTGGAGGCTGCTAGAAATAGTTGTTGATGGTGGATTTGTGTTCAGATGTAGAAGATGGAGTGGGGTGGGGGTTGTTGGGTCTGAAGGATAGTTTAATATTATCAACACAGTCAAAGTCAACAAAAGTCAACGTCACGGTCAAAGTCAACAAAAGTCAAACGTCGCGTTTGGGACGAAGATTAGAGACAAGACGTTGAAGATATATTCTTCTAGGATGTTTATTGTTAATAAATATATTTTGTGTCGATAAAATATATTTAATCTTGTTTTTAGACATTTTGGGTTTTATTTGTAATTTCTAATTGTCATAGTTTAGGGTCCTAAGTGTCATTAGTAAATTATCATTTACTATAAATAGTAAAGTATGACAATTAGGGTTTTAAGCTTGGAGGAGCTAGTGATTAGGGTTTCCACTTTCAAATCATTTTGTAATCACACTTTTGGATCAAACAAGGGGTTTGAGTGTGTTCTTGAGATATTCTTCATTGTTCATCTTATTTTATCATTTTGATCTAAATCTTCATGTTGTTTGATTGATTCAAGTGCTCCTGGACTAACAATTTGGTATCAGAGCCAACTTGAATTAATTTCTATTGTTAATTCGAAGATTTTATTACTGATTTTTTGAAATTTCGTAGAGAGAGAAAATGGGGTTTTAGAGAGAGAAACTAAATCTGAGTTTTTGGGTTCATTAATATCTATGATTCTGATCAGATCTATAACATTTTAGAATATATTTACAATATTTGATATCATATTTTACATCTACAAATTGTTTTATACAAGAAATTTGAAAAGAAATTCGAATTTAAAGTTGTTTCTCTCACACACAGTTGTGTGTGTGTTCTTCGTGTTCTTAAGATTTTCAAATCTTCATTCAGAGATCTTAGCCAGCGAATTTGCACCATTTTAAACAAAAGTTCACATTTCCGAGCAAACTTACGCATTCCGGCGAAGTTATCGGCGAACTTACTATTCCGGCGAACTTGTCGACGAACCTACCCGGCAAACTTACTAATTCTGAGCGAATTTACCTGCAAATCAAGCGAAATTACCCAACAACATCAAGCAACAACATATCAATGGTCTGCTAATATTTCAAATTTAAAAACAAAAATGAAAAATAGATCTGAAAAAATGCAACCAATATCACCACCACAGATCTAATTCCTACAACCACCAAACATCACCACAGATCTAATCTTTGCAACCACCATCATCACCATCATCCACCACAGATCTAACCCCTCACCACTTTCCATTCCCCCTTTTACACTACTTAGATCAAATCCAGCACCCCGTGGATCTGCTGTATACCACCACCAACTAGAAAAGTTAACAGTAATCAAATTAGTCGACCTCTTCCATCTTGCTCTCGTCATCAGCATCAGCTTCCTCAAGAGCAGGCACATCGGTGTCATCAGCAACATCGTCATCAATGCCGAGACCAAGTGTCAGCATCCTGTAAGTGTCACCACCATTGGCAGCTGCCACCTCTAAGGGCGGCCTTGCAACCACAGCCTCCATTGACCGCCGTACGCACCCTAGTGGCTGCCACCATCGCCGGCAGCCTCTTCTTTTGCCATCATTCGGTTTGAAGCAAGACTTGGTGTAAGGCCCCGTTCCCGGGCACCTCACAGTTAGTCATACACAGCATAAAACGTACAGATTATAAGGTTTAAGCAGCGGAATTAATTTTAACAAAAACCATTCATTCATTAAAACACTGTTGTTAAGCAATACATTCTAGTTTCTAAGTCACAAAACAATTAGTCGAATGAATTTCAAAACAACAGTATCATCAAAACATAATTTGGATGTCAGTCTTGTCCTACCGAGTAGCCATCTCAGTGTGCCATCCTCAGCAACCTGTTACCTGCCAACTGGAAAATACATAAAAGTCAGCGTTGCTGAGTGAGTTCTAGTTTTATAATAAGACGTACTTTTACTTATTTAAAAGTATCCTTTCATACATGCGTTCATACATCATACATACACAGAGATAATATTCATTATTATCTTCATTATTCGTTATACATCGTTATCTTTAACTTCTCGTATGGATTCTGTCAGGCTTTACCCACTTCATAGCACTTGGCTATGATTACTATGGTCGAATGACAAGAATCCCGTTTCGTACTTACTTGCACATTGAAAGGTGAATTGTACCAATACCATATCCTACACCCCGATCGTTATTAGCTACCGGGCTGAAGTCAACATATGAACAACAAAACGTATGCCACGGTACTAGAGGTAAGCGGTAGAGGTACCATGACCATGGTCGATCACAGAGAAGGACCAATCGCGTTATTCAATGCTGCAAGACTTAATTCATTCGTTCGTTAATGCATGTATTCATCATCATTCTTCTTTCATTAGCTTTCACTTTACGTTACATAATACTCATACATCATACGTACACAGAGATAATATTCGTTATTATCTTCATCATTCGTTATTACTTGCACATTGAAAGGTGATTGTACCAATACCATATGCTACACTCCGATCGTTATTAGCTACCGGGCCGAAGTCAACATATGAACAACAAAACGTATGCCACGGTACTAGAGGTAAGCGGTAGAGGTACCATGACCATGGTCGATCACAGAGAAGGACCAATCGCGTTATTCAATGCTGCAAGACTTAATTCGTTCGTTCATTAATGCATGTATTCATCATCATTCTTCTTTTCGTTCATTCGTTAATACATGCATTCATCATCATGTTCCTCTTTCATTTGTATGTATCTTACTTTCATTCATTCATACATTACATACGTTTGTACGTTCAATTCATTCATTCATTCATTATATACGTATGATTTTTACTTTTATTCATACATTCACGTCATCTCATACTTAACAATATTAAATAATAATATTGTTAACAATAATAGAATACTGATAATAATATCAGTAACCTTAATAAGGGGTCAATCATTAATCATCATTGCATGCATAAAACATCATCGTTAATTAACCCTGGTCAACCCTGGTCAAATCCTTGAAATCCGGATTCCCGGAAATTTCCTGTAAAAATTCTAAGTGTTTGGGCGCATGAGCCCTGTTTGAACTTATAACCTTACACTTAGTCATTTCGGCTGACTTTTCTAGGTATATGACCACTGTTTAGACTTTTCACCTTATGCTTAGTTTATTTTCAGACTCATGAGCACTATTGGGACTCATGAGCACTATTGGGACTCATAACTCCATACTTAGTTTACTTTTCAGACTCATGAGCACTATTGGGACTCATGAGCACTATTGGGACTCATAAGTCCATACTTAGTTTACTTTTCAGACTCATGAGCACTATTGGGACTCATGAGCACTATTGGGACTCATAAGTCCATACTTAGTTTATTTTTCAGACTCATGAGCACTATTGGGACTCATGAGCACTATTGGACACATTACCTTGCACTTAGTTATTCTAAGTCCAAATTTCAGGCATATTACTACTAATTGGGCTTGTTAGGCGTTTTAGTAACCTGCTCATGTGACTAATTCATATTCCAATTCCCAACATCAGAATGCCTAGTACTAAACATATACACATGATTCTAGGCGTAAATCTAACATAAACATAAACATACATACATTCATATCATACGGGTATTATACCCAAACATATAAAACATACTTACATGCATTTTCCAGCCCCAAAACATTTTAAAAACGAGTAAAAAGGGGACCTAGAACTCACCTTGGGTGTCGTTACTGCAATCCATAGAGAAACCATCCCAAGTCGTCTAGCTTTAGCCCACATCGCCCATAATAAACATTCTACGTCATCCCGTACAAACGCACAACCCGACTCCCTTCTTTGTCGTCTAGCATAACTAGCCAGTCTATGCTGCCCCCAATCGGATCCAACAACCTCATGTCATACCCAAACAGTCAAGAAACACCTAAACATAATCATTGTAATGGCACGAACCGTAGCCATCAAAATGACTCCACCAACACGTTGCCTTAACCATAACAAGACCATCAAATTATTAACGTAACCGCGCCACTTAAACATTATCATACTAGAATCATTACCATAATTATCAATCTATGACCATGCCACGACTTTATGCTAACTATCCTTGTCATGTATTCATAACCCATATCATCATAGGACCATCCTCCTTTTAAATATCAAGATAATCCTAAACCTAGCTAGCCCATCATGTACACATCATGTCATCATCATCAAGTATCTGTCACCTTAGCCCATGTTTGCTAATTCATCTTCATCATAAAGCACCAACATGAGCAACCAAACTCCTTTATCATCAACATTTAGACACCATTAATATCACCATTCTAAAACAATCATCATCATTATCTAACAGTTTCATCATCATCATTCTAACAACATCATCATCATCTAACAACAACGCCATCATCATCCAACAACAACAACATCATCATATTAATGTGTCAACATAATCTAAACATCCTTACCATCACCAGACATCATCATCTTTACCGTCCTTATGATAGTCCACACAATAATATCGCCCAAAACATCCTTATAATTGTTACCATCATGAAGACCATAATCCATACCACCATATATACATCATACCATCAATCTTTTCTTTTTCATAAAACTACCGACAAATACTAATTTACCTTTATGGAGAAATCACCATCCGAACATCATCAACATCGCACCAACCGTCGAACCAACCATCGAACCAACATACCACCAAGACCATAACCTAAACTAGATCCACCACAGCCACCATCACAGCCATCGACAACCATCACCATCTTAACCTAGCCGAGAGTTGTGGTGGTCTCCGACCACGAACCACAACCACTACAATCAACACCAACAGCCACATCACCACCAAACACCTCCACAATCAACACCAACACACGACAGCCACCATCGGACACCACTGCCGGCGCAACCCCAATTCACCACCGGTCAGCAACAGCCACCACAAGAAGAGGTTGTGGCTACCGATTCGCCCCAGCCACAACAAACTCCAACCACAGCCGCGACCACCACCGACCACAGTCGCCGTCGCGACACCCACGTCGCGCCCTATCCACCGCCGACAACAACCATAATAATCACAGCCGCAACCATCGTCAAATCCACACTCGTAATCGACCCCATAAATAACGACAGCCGTGAATCATCGCCATCTCCATCGAACCCACCTGCAACCGAAGCCTCTGCCTTCGATTCCCGCTGCTACGTTGCGATTTAGGAGAAATTAAGACCACCAACGTGACCGGGGCGTCGAGGGGACTCCGGCTTTGTGCGCCACTCGCCGACACTCGCCGGAGTGGGTCGCCGGTGGCCAGAGGTCGAGTTCGACCGAGAGAAAAAAAGGGGGGGGGGGATGAGGTAGCGGCTGAATTTTTTTGGGGAAGAAGGGGGCTTAGGGTTTCTTTTATGTTTTTCTGAAATTGTCAATTTTGGTCCCTCAACCTTACAAATATTTGATTTTCACCCTCAACATATAAAATCGATCTTATCTCTTGAAGTTTGAGTCCTTAATATTGCTAGCGTTATCATTTGCTAATTTGGTATACATCCGATAGAAATTTGGGGCGTTACAAGTCTATCCCCCTTATTTAGGTTTCGTCCTCGAAACCTGTTGGTCCTTACACCACGTGGGATAATACTTTCTCAATCACCATAGATTCTCATGTTGCCTCTAAACATGTTCCACACACACCATATAAGGTATGATCTTCTTTAGCCGCCAACACATAGCCTTTGCAACCTTCAACGTCCTAACGCACCCCTCTTATGGTCCAATTTCATTAATGTAACTATTATGACTACGAACCCTAATTCATGAGTAATTATATTATCATCTTGTATTTAACCTTGTGAACAACATAACCATTGCTCTGCCATGTTGTATGGAATATATATATATATATATATATATATATATATATATGTATATTCAGTCGGATCTTTGTATGGAACACATGGTTCTAGGTTTTTGACACCTACTGATAACATTTACACCAAGGCTCATGTTAACCTTCCTTATTTAGTTCATGTTCACATTTATTAACTAACTTCTCTCTCAGACTTGGTGTCATTTCTTGTGAATCTTACCAAGGGCAAGATTATCTTCAAGAAGTACTGAACAAACTGTATGTAGTAATCCTTCACTTCAGTAAGCTACAGATTTCTAACATCATCCTTGGAGAACTTTTTACATTACTGCTTCAATTTTATCAATTCTATCATGATTTCAAGAATTATACTTCACATGTCTAGAACATTCACCCTAGGAATGTTGCTCATAAATTATCTTCCATTTTGTCCTTGACACCTTACGGATGTGACATGAATGGCCTCCCTTATTCTTGGGGTTGATGAGTATGTCCTCTATAATCACTATTACTAACCCATCGAACATCGATCAGTAGCCCTATTCACTTAATTCATAAATACTGCAAGGAAACTCATAGCATCCAAACCGTGACTGAAATGTTATCTTTAGGATGTCATGCTCTTCAGCCTGTAGCTGTTGTTGATCTAACCTACAGTCGATCCGTGAAAACCATCGGTACGGCGACATAACTACAAGCTGAGTCCCAGATGACAAGTCGATCTCAAACTCTTCTAACTCCGAGAGGGTCCTCCGGGGTCACATTAGGAAGGCACGCTCTATAGCTACGTCTATCAACTTAAGACTTTGCCCTTAGCGTCTTTTATTTACATAGGATATGCTCCTCAACCTTGTTTCATAAACTTTTCTATCTCATTATTAGGATCATCCCTGAACTCATGCAACTCCTAATTATCATAAGTCATGTCCATACTTCTATCATGTACAAACCACGGGTCATATTTCCATGTTGTGCAGTATCAGTCCCGTATGCAGCTAGTCGATTCATACCCAAGACCATGTTACGTCCAATTAGGATAGTAACATGCAATCCAGAAGAAGGCCCTAACTTTCCATTACTATTTTACAGTCATTTACAGACTTTTCTATCCAAATAGCTTTACTAAAGGTAGCTCCTACATTATCACTTTTCCTTCTTAAAACATCTCATCAATCATTTAAGCTACCTACAAGATTCGGACCACTAACGTCATCGTTCAAGGCAATGGTCCAGGTCATGACAAGTATTGTAAGTTTTCATCTCTATTAGTAATTCCTTGCTGAAACGTCATGCAAAGAATTACTCGTCTGAAGAAACCTATTTCCCTAGAGATCTTGTAACCTAAATCGTTAATTCTCCTCACTTGTAAGTTAGCCCATGGGTACAACACTTTTAAATTCCTGGTTACGAAGTCTAGAATTTTATTATATGTCTTTGCTGGTATCGCTATCAAGTCTCTAATGGTCTCATCGGGGAATCACACACCTCGTACACATCTGTCAACTTTCCACTTCCTATAAGATTCAAATACTAAAACAGCCATTCAAGGGAACAGCTCAGTTTATGTCAAGTATAGTAAGTCCCTAATTACAGTGGCCAGTTGTGATTAGCCACTTACTTTACTCTCCACACCCCAAGCACTTCCTATCCTGACTACATCAGCATCTAAATCTACTAAGAAACACATAATTCATATAGCACACACACATAATACTGATTAACTTTTAAGAAAACAATACCTGATGGCACATGGCTACTCGGGCTGACATCCCTCTTTCCATCCCATTCTCAGTTTAAGTTAAGGTTTATTTTGAAAAATTTACCCAATTCACTTAAACTTTAGCTCTGATACCAACTTGTAAGGCCCCGTTCCCGGGCACCTCACAGTTGGTCATACACAGCATAAAACGTACAGATTATAAGGTTTAAGCAGCGGAATTAATTTTAACAAAAACCATTCATTCATTAAAACACTGTTGTTAAGCAATACATTCTAGCTTCTAAGTCACAAAACAATTAGTCGAATGAATTTCAAAACAACAGTATCGTCAAAACATAATTTGGATGTCAGTCTTGTCCTACCGAGTAGCCATCTCAGTGTGCCATCCTCAGCAACCTGTTACCTGCCAACTGGAAAATATAAAGTCAGCGTTGCTGAGTGAGTTCTAGTTTTATAATAAGACGTACTTTTACTTATTTAAAGTATCCTTTCATACATGCGTTCATACATCATACGTACACAGAGATAATATTCATTATTATCTTCATTATTCGTTATACATCGTTATCTTTAACTTCTCGTATGGATTCTGTCAGGCTTTACCCACTTCATAGCACTTGGCTATGATTACTGTGGTCGAATGACAAGAATCCCGTTTCGTACTTACTTGCACATTGAAAGGTGAATTGTACCAATACCATATCCTACACCCGATCGTTATTAGCTACCGGGCTGAAGTCAACATATGAACAACAAAACGTATGCCACGGTACTAGAGGTAAGCGGTAGAGGTACCATGACCATGGTCGATCACAGAGAAGGACCAATCGCGTTATTCAATGCTGCAAGACTTAATTCGTTCGTTCGTTAATGCATGTATTCATCATCATTCTTCTTTCATTAGCTTTCACTTTACGTTACATAATACTCATACATCATACGTACACAGAGATAATATTCGTTATTATCTTCATCATTCGTTATTACTTGCACATTGAAAGGTGATTGTACCAATACCATATGCTACACCCCGATCGTTATTAGCTACCGGGCCGAAGTCAACATATGAACAACAAAACGTATGCCACCAAACACCTCCACAATCAACACCAACACACGACAGCCACCATCGGGACACCACTGCCGGCGCAACCCCAATTCACCACCGGTCAGCAACAGCCACCACAAGAAGAGGTTGTGGCTACCGATTCGCCCCAGCCACAACAAACTCCAACCACAGTCGCGACCACCACCGACCACAGTCGCCGTCGCGACACCCACGTCGCGCCCTATCCACCGCCGACGACAACCGTAATAATCACAGCCGCAACTATCGTCAAATCCACACTCGTAATCGACCCCATAAATAACGACAGCCGTGAATCATCGCCATCTCCATCGAACCCACCTGCACCGAAGCCTCTGCCTTCGATTCCCGCTGCTACGTTGCGGTTTAGGAGAATTAAGACCACCAACGTGACCGGGGCGTCGAGGGGACTCCGGCTTTGTGCGCCACTCGCCGACACTCGCCGGAGTGGGTCGCCGGTGGCCAGAGGTCGAGTTCGACCGAGAGAAAAAGGGGGGGGGGATGAGGTAGCGGCTGAATTTTTTTGGGGAAGAAGGGGGCTTAGGGTTTCTTTTATGTTTTCTGAAATTGTCAATTTTTGTCCCTCAACCTTACAAATATTTGATTTTCACCCTCAACATATAAAATCGATCTTATCTCTTGAAGTTTGAGTCCTTAATATTGCTAGCGTTATCATTTGCTAATTGGTATACATCCGATAGAAATTTGGGGCGTTACACTGGGTAAGATCTTGTAGATCTTGTAGATCGTGGTATTAAAGAGTTTAAGGTCACCTAAATCCATCGTCATCGCGAGTTTGAGTAAACAGCCACCACCATCGTGTTCCTCTTAACGAGATCTTCCATTTGATATGCTCCACTCGCGGACCCACCACCACGCGCCGCCGCTTGCGGTGGCCGGCCGCCTATCACCGCCGCGCCGCCACCGTCTTGGGCTACGGCTGCCAACAGCCCTCTCCACACACTCTCTCTAATCTTCTAATCTTGAGAGGATTCTTGTGGTGTGTTTTTGAAGGTGTAAGAGTTGTGTGTCTATGAGTATATTTGAAGTCAGATATGAGGGTGTTTGAAGTCAAGTGAAATTTAAGTTGTAGTTCTAGAATTTGGTTTGTGTTTGGGAAAGTTTTATTTTAATTGTTTGGGTTTTGTAATTAAATTAAAAGAAAATAGATTAGGGTTTAAATTGTGTTAGTGGGCTTTTTGTATTTGGGCTGGGTTTGGCTTCAACAATTGGGCTGATTTTTTATAAAAAAAAACAAGCTGATCTGGCAACTTGACCCCAGTTGCTAAGATTTTCTAGCGTGACATTTAAAAAAAATTATTTTTCAGGGGGAGAATTATTTTAGAATTTTTGGGAAAAATATTTTTTTTGGTCATTTAATTGTTCAAAAATGTCATCTTCAGAAGAGTTTAAATCAGATAATCTCATAACGGCTCAAAGCCGGTTTGACTGTTTTGTAGGTATGAAGAATGAAAAGTTGTCTGATTTCATTGATCGATTTATATCTGTGGCAAATAATCTGAAGAGGCATGACCCCCAACTCACCAACTATGAACAAGTTCAACAGCTTCTTAAATCTCCTCCACCCGAGTGGAGTTTTCAGGTTAAAATGCTTAAGAACGAAAGAAATTTTCTTGATTACAAGTTGATAGATGTGATCAACAAGCTAAAATCTGCTGAGGTGGATATCAAGAGAAGAGAATTTCATCAAGCCGTGTTTCCATCTCAAACTAACAGAATGAATGTATCTATTGTCTCTTCTGTGACAAGCATTCTTGATTATAAAACCGAGATGATTGAGAGGTTAAAGTCAATGGAAATTCATTCTATTCAACTACTGAAATCAGAGAGACTGTAAAAGAGAATTGTGAAGCTTTGAGAGCTGGTAATGGAAGTGAACATGTTTGTAAGAGAACTGATGCTAATGAAGCTGAGAAAAATGAGGATGAAAAGACACTAAAGGGCAAGGAAGAGGAACATAAAAGAAACACAAGGTCTGCAACTGCGAGAAAGCCTTAGAAGCTGAAAGAATTGTCATGGGACTTCCATATAAGATAGTTCAGGATATGTGTTCTTCTACTTGTAAAATTCGTTTGTTTGGTATCTATACGGCAAATAGGTTATTGCTAGATAACGAAAAAGATTAAAAACCATAAACAAAGAACTCAAGCAGAATGAAATTGCTTTTTCAAAGAAACTTAATGAAGCATTGTCTGAAATTGTTCTTTTGAAAAGAAATCTTTTGGAAAGAAATTTGGAAATTAATATTTTAAGAGAAAGAGCAGTTCTAGCTCAATTTGAAACGACTCAGATTCAAACAAAGCTCGATAAATGGACTCTTTCATAGATGAAAAAGGATGAGGTTATTGCTAAACAACAAGGGGCGCGGATAAAACATGTGATTGGATATAAATCTGATGGTGAAACTGTATTTAATTCAGTTCCACCCCCTTCTACTTTATGTTATTCACCAATCCCCAGACCTCATCCTTCAAATGATTTGTTTGAACAACCTACTAATAGTCTGCATGCAGGTGTGAGCGGTGTCAATCTTGATGAGGTGCGAGATGATTATGATCCTACAACTGGTATGGGATACAATAAACCGAATGCTGACAGTCAATCTAATGATTGTTCAGTCCCGGTTGTTTGTAAATCTATATCTACTACTTCTTCTAACAGGAATAGGATGTGGTGTTGTTTTTGGAACTTGATGATTAGTTGATACGAGACTGGACAAGCTCAGATGATGCATCAAACATAGAGGACGGTGTTGGTTCCTCACAGATCAAGACATCCCCTGACATTGTCAAGTCTCAAAAGCTTCCGAAAGCTGAATCAAGACCAATACGGATCTCTTCTCCAACTGCAAAACAACTCAATCAATCATTGAAGAACTCATTCCCTATTCAGCATAGGAAACTTCAGAACAACAAGAATCTGCTACAAGCTCAAAGCAATCCTCATCCCCACCCGCATCACTCGGTTCAGTCAAGCATCAAAAGCCATTCAAGGCTTGTTTTGAGTGTGGAAAAAAGGTCATGTGGTAAAGAAATGTCCTCAAAGACTTGCTAAGGATGGTAAAGGCAAAACAAATTGCTTCTCCAAATCTAAGTCTAAAAAGAATGTTCCAGATGGTAAAGGCAACACGGATTGCTTCTCTGGATCAAGAGGTAAACAACACACACCTTTGAATGGTTGGATGAAAAACCCTCCATCCAAATCTTTTCATGTGAAACCGGTTTCACATGATACAAAGATGAAAATGACCAAAGCCTCAAAACTAAATTCTTTTTCTTCTGGTCATAAAACAGAAAATGATTTCCAAATTTAATTCATTCAAATCCAAGTTAATTGAACCGAAACAAATTTGGCAAATTAAAAAGAAGGATACAACAATCCCCGATTGTTTAAACGGTTGTGTGCAGAAGCTTGTTACTTATCTTGATGAAAAAGGAACTTCCAGGACTACAATGGCCTGGGTTCCTCTTTTTAACTAATTGTTTATTCATGCAGGAACAATTCAGGAGGACTGTTAGTAATCCGGTTTACTGATAGGGATTGTTCCTAATTTAAATTTAAGGCGGAACAAACAGGTTAAGGTCATGGTATTATATCCACAATCTGTTTTTTTATCTGCATTATCACATTTCTCACTTCACAGTCACTGCATATTTTTTGATAATTCATTTCTTATCTTGATAATCGGTGTAGTTTGGAAGACCTTCTTTGATAAATTTTTATTTTTGCATAATTTTATAAAAAAAATTAAAAATTAAAAAATTAAAAAAATAAAAAATAAAAAAAATAAAAAAAATTAAATAAAAATAAGTTTGCAAAAATAAAAAATTTAGGGGGAGAGTATAAGTAATAAAAATGAAAAGAGAACTGAGAACTTAATTCGAGATGATTGAGAAATGGTTGTATATCTTCTTGAAATGCTTGTTTTCGCATGACTTGCGTTTTTAAAATGAGAAATGATAATAACTGATGCTGCTATCTAATTTACATCTTATTTTTATGTACAAATAATAGAAAAACAAACAGATTCTTTAATGATATGCTTGGTAGGCTCAGCCTGAAGAATAAAGTAGACAGTAGCATGATAATTTAAATTAAATATATGCTTAAGGATGTTTGGATTTACGCAATCATTTTGGCCTGCACAAAAACTGAGTCCCGACAAAAATTGGATTGAGAATTGATCTTTCACCCACCATGATGCAAATCATATAAGCTATATCTCTATCTCTTTGCCATGTTTGGTGTATTTATGTGTCTTGTGTTTGTGCTAATCTCCTCTGCTGTACGGAAGTACTGACCTGGAGTGATGATCTCCTTTGCTGTACGATAGTACTGACCTGGAGCTCTCATCGGCACATGATTAAATGGTTATCTCCTTTGTTATACGTGAGTATAGACCTGGAGCTCTCACCATTTTGATCTAAGTTGTGTCAAATCATCTAAATGATGAATTCATCACAGAATGCAATATTCTGTTGATAATCACTTACACACTCATGCACAAGCCTTATTCTATAAAGATCATAACAAAATTCAAGAAATCCTGAGGTTGGGTGAGGGTTTTTGCCAAATGATTGTGGGGTCCTGGCATTCTAAAGTGCTTAATCGAACCTTAACAAATCATCTAATGCTTGTTGACAAAGATAGGGCATGGGTTTAAGTAGACAAACATATCAGCAATTGTTATTGATCTGTTTGAGAATTTTAAAATCTTTCAAAGACTGTGATTAGATTCAGTTATAAGTGTGATCTCATTGTGGTCGAAGATTAAATTCATCTTTGTGCTAAAGTATATCTTGAGGATGTGATCTCATGATCGATTCAGTTCTCGGTAATTAAAAAAATATTTATAATAATAATATACAAATATAAAAAATAAAAAATAGTCATAAAATAAAATTTAAAAAAAGTTATTATAATAAATTTTCATTTCAATATTAACTTAGGTCTTCCATATTATGCTGTTACAATTTTATCATTTTTCATGCATTTCAAAGAAATTGCGCACATTCGAACATGGGTTCGCTTGTTTTTCACACAGATAAACACAGGGTTATTTTGTTAAAATGAAATTATCTAATTAGAAATGTCGAGATTGTGTTTGAGATGTGTTTCAGATTTTTGCTACAAGTGATGGCCGATCATCAGTTGAGCAGTGTACCTGATCAGAGAACCTGTTCCTCAAGTTTGCAGAAGATACCGAGCTAGGAATCCTCCTCCTACATCTTCTGAAGCACTCGAGATTAGAGAGTTGGAAAGCTTTTAAATATCTTCACAAACATGTATAGAAAAAGGGGAACTTGTGAGATAAAGATCTTCAGCAACAAAATTTAGGAAGCATCAGTCTAGGGGAATATTGTTGGACCTCAACATTGAGACTGAAGCTTACCAAATTGAAGATCAAGTTCAGTTGACTTATCGGTGCTGATTATGATGAAAGACGTTGATAATAGTAGACTAAGGGGGAATATTGTTGGGTCTGAAGGATAGTCTAATATTAAACACACAAAGTCAACAAAAGTCAACGTCACGGTCAAAGTCAACAAAGTTAAACGTCGCGTTCGGGACGAAGATTAGAGACAAGACGTTGAAGATATATTCGTCTAGATGTTTATTGTTAATAAATATATTTTGTGTCGACAAATATATTTAATCTTGTTTTTAGACATTTTGGGTTTTATTTGTAATTTCTAATTGTCATAATTTAGGGTCTAAGTATCATTAGTAAATTTTCATTTACTATAAATAGTAAAGTAAGCTTGGAGGAGCTAGTGATTAGGGTTTCCACTTTCAAATCATTTTGTAATCACAGTTTTGGATCAAACAAGGGTTTTGAATGTGTTCTTGAGATGTTCTTCATTGTTCATGAAAGGATCAGCTTCTAGTTTGATCAATTAGGTTGTATTCGCAGCGGATTTAGCACGAGAATTAAACAAACAGCAAGAATACAAATGATTTTGCATGTAACAGTAAAGTTATAGAGAGAGAGAACAATTCTGCAAAAAGGTGTTTTCTATTGAATCAAACACTTCGGCAAGGATTACAATTAGGTCATCTCCTTTTATAGAGGAAATGACGTCAGCTGATGTCACTTGATAGTGACATCAAACCGTTATTCTAACCAACTACTGAAAACACCTAAACTACTAAAGATGTTAAACAGCTGATATCTTCTTACAAAATGCTAAGTGTTACTACTTATTACAAACGACTGGTAAGAAAAGAAACTACTAAAAGCTACAACGACTGAAGAACAAACTCTTCAGTTGTTTACAAACTACTGAAAGGAAAATTACAAACTACTGAAATGTAAAACCATCACAACAACTGAAGACGACTTCTTCAACTGTTGTGACAAACTCTGAAGCTTCAACACTTGGTCTTCAGACTTTGAACTTCAGATGTTTCATCATCTGATGACTTCAGTAGTTGTCATCAGCTGATGTCTTCAGTCTTTATCTTCAGACTTGTACATCAGTTGTTGATCTTCAGTACTTCAGTTCTTCAGCTGTTGATCTTCAGTACTTTGTCTTCAGCACTTGAGGCTTCAGTACTTGAGGTCTTCAGTACTTGATACTTCAGTTGATGAGTCTTCAGTACTTGAAGTCTTCAGCTATTGTTCTTCAGTTCTTTGATCTTCAGCTATTGAAGTCTTCAGTCTTTGTCAAACTGCTGATGAAGCTTTCAGCAGTTGTTGTGATGTCTTGTGGTACTTAGAGGTTTTTCTGATCTGTCTCATTGGTTCTTTTAGTCCAACAATCTCCCCTGAACCAATGCAGCCAAAACCTCTAAGCTTATTGTTGGTCCCATTTATTGATGGCAGGAAGATTGGTCTTTTTCCTTCTTGATCAGCTTCGAAGATGACCTAATTAAGCACTGGCCTGGGAAGAGGTCTCAAGAATTTGTTTGGCATAGTATGGATGGGAACCTGACTTGGGGAATTGGACACAGGCTGTTGTCCCATCCATAAGACCTACTTCCCAACTATGAGCCTGTAGGATTCTCTGGTGTAGGCTTCTAAGAACATAACTTGTTCCTCCATGGTAAGTACTTCAGCCTCACCCTCAAATAATCCTTCAGGCCCATAGAGCTCTGAGATGTATTTGACCTGTTTGCCACTTTTGAGCTCCATAGTTGTTATGGCCCTATAGGTGAATTCATCAGGGTGATTACCCTCTAAGAACAACTGGAGCTCATTTCTCTTAAAACTCTCAAACCTCTGTAGACTAACCCCTTTTTAACCACCCTATTTTCCAATATCTTTTGTGGTGGGAGGTTAGCCTGATAGGTTTTCTTCAAGTCTTCTATGATCTCCCAGAGTGATACTACAATGGCCAAGGAGATCTCTTCATCTACAATCCTTTTCACCTGGCCATTGTATCTCTTTGGAATGTCTTTCTTTATAATTCTGTGAGACACCCTGGGATCAGGCCAAATACTCACTTTGTCCTTTTGAAATTGAAATGTATGCCTTAAAGTGAATAATGTCAGAGCTTGTTTTCCTCATATTTATTATTGATGAGGAAGCAGCATAGGCTTTATCTACTCTTTTCAACAGCTCATCATCATGTAGCCTATGCTGCTGTTCTTCTTCAAGCTTAACCTTCACAGCTTCCATCTGTGAGGCAGGAGTGACGGGAGTGATGGGTAAAGTTCTGGGTTTCGGCAAAGATAGACTGTAGAGAGAGGCACCTATCTTCTTCCTCATCATCCTTTTCTTCTTCTTCTTGTAGCCTCAGCACCCTTCTCTTCCTCTTCAAGGGTGCATATCGGCTATGGGTTTTGATGGTGAAGGTTGGTTTTGTGGGTTGTGTTTGGGTTTGTGTTGGTGTGGGAGATTGGGCAGGCTTTGCTAGCAGTCTGGATATGAGTGAAGGTTTGGTTTGTTTTGCTAGCAAAATCCTGTTCCCAGCACCGGTTTCAGAAAGGGCTTCTATGACCAGTCCCTTAGTGAATTCCCCAGCCGAACAGATCTTGGTGGCTATAGCCAAGATGCTGTCCCTGGTCCATGACTTGACATCTAGGACTGGTCTCCCTAAGTACTTCGAAATAAACCTAGTCATAGCCTCAAGTCTCTCTCTTTCCTCTTGGCTATAACTGGTCCATCGGTATTCTATCTCCTTCATTTCCAACTTCCTAATTTCCTGATCTAGCATGGCAGTGTCCGTGTCAAAGCCTTGCCTGAACAGCTGATCAATGATAGAGTCCATTGATCGGCTATGCTCAGCATCAGCCTCCTTGACCAGGACTGCTAGATCAGTCTCCTTTACCACCTTCTCTCCCTCCTTCTCACCTTTTTTTTTTATAAGTGACACTGAAATCTTTTGGATTTCAGCCACTTCTATCTGTTCAGCTCTCCCTCCCTCTCCTTCTCCTTCCCCTTCACCCTCTCGGTCTCCTCACCCACATCCCTCTTTTACCACCTCTTCACCACTTCTTGCTCCTCCTCTACCCTCTTCCTCTTTGCTTTCACTGATGTCTCCCCTTTTGGGTGCATTGGTTAGGGTTTGACGGTCAGAAAGCGCTTTAGCTACAGCAACCTCCACCAAGGTTGTATTTGTGAGGGAAGCCTCTCATCAAGGGTTTTCATCACAATGTCTTGATTATTGGTGTGATGGAGGCATGGAATTTTGAAGGATAGCAACTAATTGCTCAGAAGGTTTCTATTCCTGAGAATGAGTGCCAGAAGCAGTGGCTGGTGGCTGTGTTTGTTGGAAGTGGCTGAGTATATGGGAGACCTTCAGGTGAAGGTGCCATCTGTGGGTGTATGGTGGCAGATGGACTTTGATCCTGAGACATTTTGGCAAGCAGCTCTTTGAGTCTGCTTACCTCATCCTCTAGGATGGTGTTTTGTGCAACTACATCGTAGAAAAGCACAGGTCCATCATCAGTTTGCACTGAATCACCTGACCTCCTGACTATGTCAGGATGTACATGCACTGAGTGTGGCTCAGTAGTTGCATGTGCCCTTTGTCTTGGTTCTGGGGACTTCCAGCCTCCGGATTGGATCCATCATCGGCAGTTGCCTCTGGTGAGGTCTTATTGATGGTACCGCTTCTTCCTGCTCATATGCTGATGCAGGGCAAAGGCCCCTCACCAGAATATCCTATCTCCCTAGCCACACTGGGAGATGAAGACATGTGATTCTCTGTATTGTGGGCTCCCACCAACACTTGTGTCCACCCTCTCTTCGGTTGGAGTTTGTCCAGTTAAGATTGGTTTCTGGGGAGAGGGTGGAGTGTTAAGATGGGTCAACACTTCTGCAATGATTAATGTAGGGATTTTAGGGGCAGTTGCAGTAGGAGATGGGGTAGAACAGTATGCACATGGGGAGAGTGTGCGTTTCAATGGCAACCTCCTCAATTGAGAAAGGTTCCAGATGTGTGGCAACCTCCTAAACTTCCTGCGTTTGTTGTGCAGGGGCATCCTCAGGGGACTCATCTCTCTGAGTAGCCTTTTTGGGTTCTTTTTGGGTTTGGGTTTGGTGGGGACTTTGGACTTGGAGGTGGAGGCTGTGGGTTCCAGCTGCGTGGGTTTTCGCAGCTTGGCAGCCTGTTTCAATATTTGGTCTGTGTTGTGCCTGGAGTATACCTCAGCTAAAACAGCTATGGCAGGGACCCCAGTGCCAACAAGTCCCTCAGCTTAAGCTGGCTCTCTATCATGGCCATAATGAACGAGGATATAAAATCCATCGGTGAGCAAAAGGTTTTGAGGCCATGTCTTTGAGTTCAAAAATATTATTTCAGTAAAATTAATGGTTGTTTCTCAAAGATAGAATACAATACCCGTTGCCACCTTGTGGACATCTGGTCCCATGAGGATGTCTTTGGGGCCAGACAAACATTCACCATATAAGATGAGTCGTTGTGGATCAGGGAAATGTTTCTTCAACAGGTGGCAAGAGAGGTCACCCTGATAATCCTGAGCAGCGAAGGAGAGATCAAGGGTGCCTTTGGGAAAGGCAGTTGGGAAGGTGGCATCCTCCGCTTTAGGGTTTGTCGGATAATAGCTGGGTGATGACCACTGGTGGTTGTTCACGGAAGACGGAGAGAGCGGCAGTTGGGAAGGTGGCATCCTCCAGCTTTAGGGTTTGTCGAATAATAGCTGGAGTGATGACCACTTGGTGGTTGTTCACGGACGACCGGAGAGAGACCTCGCCGTCGTTCTCTCCGGTTGAACGGTGACGTTCGTCCAGAACTCTGATAGGGAATCGGCATGAATGATCGGATTTAAGAGGAAGGCCGTTTGGTATGGCGAGTTGGTCATCAGATCAATGGCATTGTGAAATTTGACCAGAAGGGCGATTTAGTAAGGTAAGCGACACAGTTGTGTCGAGGTTTGAGTTGCATGGTCGCCATTAATGGTGTATGGGAAGTTTCAGAGGTTTTTGAAAGTTGGTCAGGTGAGAATGAAAAACTCTGAAGGTTGGGTTGGTATAGGGTAATAGAGCTAGAAGAAAACGACTGAAGGTTGTGGTGTTAGTCATCAGTTGTTGAAACGGCTGATGACGTGGTTTAACCTTCAGAAGTTATAACATCTGAGGACTGGTGTTAGTCTTCAGTAGTTGAAACTACTGAGACCTTGGTTTATCCTTCAGATGTTGTGAACGACTGAAGACCTATTTGTCATCAGTAGTTATAAACTACTGAAGACATTTCTTCAGACGTTGTAAACAACTGAAGACTTGGTGTTAGTCATCAGTAGTTGTAAAACTACTGAAGACATGGTTTTGCTTCAGTTGTTGTAAACAACTGAGGACGTGGTGTTAGTCTTCAGTAGTTGAAACTACTGAAGACATGGTTTTGTCCTTCAGTTGTTTGGATATGAAACAGCAGATGTTGGAATCAGCTGAAGAGTAAAAGTACTCATCAGCTGTTGCCGTCAATTCGTTGTTTCATTCTGACCTCCACATTTACTCATCAGCTCTTGGCTGACTTTCAGATGTTTCATTGGCCTTCAGCTCTTGTGAATATTTATTCCTCAGCTCTTGTGAACAATGTTCAGGACTTGATGAAATAAAGTATTCTTCAGAGCTTGTGAACAATTTTGTCTTCAGTACTTATGTGTAGAATTACACATCAGTACTTGGGAACAAAATTTGTTCTTCAGTACTTATTTGTTTGAAAACTATACATCAGTAGTTATAACCACATCAGTAGTTGTAACTACATCAGTTGTTTGCAACAATAATATACTTCAGTACTTTGAATCATTTTAGTCTTCAGTAGTTGTGAAAAATGCTGAAGACTAAATTACTCATCAGTACTATTTTTGACTGTTGCATACTATGTTATCAGTACTTGTGAACTGAGAGCATCAGTATTAGTCAAATTATTCTAGCTGCAACATACCAAGCCTTAGTACCAGATTTGAAATGTGGCACTATCTAAAGGCTTAGTAAATGTCTGCAAGCTCATCAGCTCTAGGCACAAACTTTGGATCAATCAGACCTTTTTCATAGCAATCCATAATAAAATGATGTCTGATTTCTATATGTTTGGTCCTAGAGTGCTGGACTGGATTTTTAACAATACAAGAGCTGAAGCACTATCCATTAATAATGGAGTCTTAGTCTCTGTAATGCCATAATCCAAAAGTTGGTTCTGAAGCCAAAGTACCTGGGATGTACAACTTGCAACAGCAATGTACTCAGCTTCAGCAGTGGATGTAGCAATTGATGTTTGTTTCTTATTCTGCAAGAAACTAAACAATTGCCTAGGAATTGGCAACCACCAGAAGTTGATTTTCTGGTGACTTTGCATCCTGCATAGTCACTATCAGAGAAAGCAACTAATTTGCAAGAATGCCCAGTTGAATACCAAAGACCTAGTGATTTGGTACCTTGCAGATATCTAAAGATCCTTTTGACTGCAATCAAATGGGATTCTTTAGGTGCAGCCTGAAATCTAGCACAGGCACATGTTGCAAACATGATGTCTGGTCTAGAAGCTGTAAGGTACATCAAGGACCCAATCATACATCTGTAAAGGGTTTCATCAACCGCTTTACCTTTCTGATCCACATCCAGTTGTGTGGTGCTGCTCATGGGAGTAGAACAGGGCTTACAGTTTTGTAAATCAAACTTATTCAACAAATCCTTTGTATACTTGGACTGATGAATGAAGGTTCCATCAGCCCTTTGTTTGATTTGCAACCCTAGAAAAAACTGTAATTCTCCCATAGCACTCATTTCAAACTTTTGCTTCATGAGCTTAGTGAATTCATCACACAACTGGGGATCAGAGGATGCAAAAATTATAATCTACATAAATTTGAACAAGGAGCTTATGTGTCCCACATTCTTAATAAATAAAGTTTTATCAATGGTGCCTCTAGTGAACTTATTTCTAGAAGAAAAGTTGATAATGTCTCATACCAGGCTCTAGGAGCTTGTTTCAGCCCATAAAGAGCCTTATCAAGCTTATACACCCAATCAGGATGTTTATTGTCCTCAAAGCCTGGTGGTTGACACACATAAACTCCTCTTTTATTTTACCATATAGAAATGCACTCTTGACATCCATTGATAAACTTTAAGACTGTGAAAGGCAGCATAAGCTAAGAACAATCTAATTGCCTCCATTCTGGCTACAGGGGCAAAGGTTTCATCATAATCGATGCCTTCCTCTTGTGCAAACCCCTGTACAACCAGCCTGTCCTTGTTCTTGACAATTTGGCCCTTTTCATCGGTTTTGTTCCTAAACACCATTTAGTGCCTATTGCACACTTACCTTGGGGTAATGGAACAAGCTCCCACACTTGCTGTTTTCTGAACTGAAGAAGCTCAAGCTGCATTGCTTCAACCCATCCATTGTCTCTTAAGGCAACATGATAATTCTTTGGCTCTTGCTGACTGATGAAGAGAGCATAGAAGCAGAAGTTGGACAATTGATCCTGGTTGAAACTCCAGCATTGATATCACCCATGATCTGAGACATTGGGTGATTCTTCAGCTCTTGATAGACTATAAGATCAGTGCAAGTGTTTGTAGGACCTTCAGCAGCAACAGGTGTTGATGAAGATTCTTGAAACCATGTAGGAGATGGCAGCTCAAATGAAGTAGAGCATGCAGAAATCTCATCAGCATTTGTTGTGGATGGAGGCTGCTGAAGCACAGGAGCATCAGGTTTAGTTGACTCAGGCAGGTTGTCACTAAACCTGAAAAGGTGAGTACTGGCATCTTCATCATCAGTACCACCAGGTGGAGAACTGTTGACAGGAACAACAGCTGGAGGTTGATAAGGAACATATTGCAGTATGTCCAGATCAAATAACTCCACAGGGTTTTGTGGAATCTTGTCCTTTGGAGATTCATTGAACTTTACATGCAGAGTCTCTTCAACCATCTTGTCCTACAGTTGAAAACTCTGTATGCCTTGCAAGTTAATGAATAACCAACAAAATACCCTGCATCCACCTTTAATGCAAACTTCTGGAGTGGATCTCTTGTGTTAAGAATGAAGCATGGACACCCAAAGGCTCTGAAGAAAGAAATCAAAGGAGCCAAATGATGAAGTACTTCAATAAGGAGTCTTCATCAACCTCTGATTCACTAATACTCTATTCTGCACATAGCAAGCTGTATTAACAGCTTCAGCCCAAAAGGTCAATGGCAATCCTGAGTCAGCCAGCATTGACCTTGCAGCTTCAATGAGAGTCCTGTTCTTTCTCTCCACCACTCCATTTTGTTCAGGAGTTCTTGGAATGCTGAACTGCCTTTTGATTCCCTTTTGACAAATAAAAGTCATCAAGTGGTGGTTTCTAAACTCTGTGCCATTGTCACTCCTCACACACTTGACTGGAAGGGAATACTGCTTCTCACATATAACACAAAGTTCATTATAGCTTTGCAGCTTCATCTTTGGAGTGCAAGAAGAAGTCAATCCACAAATCTGGAATAATCATCCACAATTACCAGACAGTATTTCTTCTTTGCCATGCTCATCACTCTGACAGGACCAAAGAGATCCATGTGCAGAAGTTGCAAGCAGGCATTGGACTTAGGTTCTTCTCTCGGAGGGAATGAGACTTTGTGTTGTTTCCCCTTTAAACATGCAGTGCAGTTGTCTTCACATTTGAACTCCTTCAAAGGCAACCCTCTTACTAATCCATGGTTTGTCAGCTGATTCATGTTTTTGAGATTAACATGCCCCAGCCTTCTATGTCATAGAGTAGATTCTTGAGGAGAGGCCTTGGAGAATAGGCAAGGATGCCTTTTAGATCTATCTTCTTGGAAAGATCTAAGGCATATACTCTTCCTGTCCTGTTGGCCTTCAGGAGAGTATATTCATCCAACACCTTGTCAATCAAATTCAGAACTTTGGATGACAGGATCCGACAGTTCTGGCTTGTGAAAAGGGCAACATGGCCTTTATCACACATTTGACTAACACTCAAGAGATTGTACTTGAGATTCTCCACATGGTTAACATCATCAAACCTTATTTCCCATTGAAAACAAAGCCTTTGCCGATGATGTAACCTTTTGCATCATTGCCAAAGGAAACAAATCCCTTCTTTCCTTGAGAGTAGTCATTAAGAAGAGAGTTGCCCTGTCATGTGCATGGATCCTCCACTGTCGACATACCAGATGCTTCTTTGGCATGTTAAAGAACCCTGCAATCATCATAACAAGTTAGTTAGTTTTAGAGACCCAAACCTTTTTGGTTTTGGGTCTTTTCTCATCAACTGATGAAACACTAACTGGTTTGTTATGTGTGACAGTCTGAGGTGAAGGAGATGGTGTAGAAGAGGAAACCTTTGGCTTGGATTTCCTTTTCTGTGGTTTCAACACAGGAGCATCTAATTGGTTGACTCTCCCATTAGATGTTGAACCATCATCACAAGTTGTGTCTGACTTTGTGATAAAGCTTTCAGCTCCTCAGACACAATAGTGCTTGCTGGTGATGGATTCCTATGTTGCACCATCTTCTTTTGAGCAACCTTAGCTGTTGCCTGATTAACCCATCCTTCTTTTGGATTCTTCTCTTGACTTTGGAGTTTCAGATTTTGATGTTGCTGGTACAAACTTAGACTCAAACTCATTTTTCATTTCATTCATTTCTCTTTAATTTTCTCTTTGTGTTTGAGTTTGGATCCCCTTTTGTACCAGCAATCATCAGTAAGATGATTGAACAAGCCACATATTTCACATGGCTTTTTTCATCTTATGTTGATCATTTACTAAAGAAGATGAAACTGCTGAAGACTTGTTCTTCAGCTGTTTGCTGTCAGTACTTGCAGTTTTCTTCCTTGCAGTACTTGCTTCCTGACATCCTCTTTAGTATTCTTCAAACCCTTTCTACTGACAGTTTTCTTCTCTTCAGTACTGACAGTAGTAGGGTTTGAACTTCAGGTGTTATCACTTGCTCTCCAGTACTTTCAGTACTTCTAGAGACAACACCTGAGTTGATCAACTCTTTGATCATGTGACATTCAGCATTTGAACCATCAGCTGTTTTAGCATCAGCTGATTGGTTTGTGTGAGAAATGAATGCTGACTTCTACTTCTGATGATGCTGTATCAGATAGTAGGTCACATGATGAGAAGGATTGGTTATTGCTCTCTCCATCAGATTCTACATGCTCTGGGAGTATAATCTGTTGGAGGAGCAGTGTGATTATAACCAATGCCAAACTTCACATTGGAAGCTGATTGCTTACTCAAAAGCATTTCAAAACCTTGCAGGATTGTACCCATCGATCACACTCTACCTGGGTTGCTGCAAGAGTTTCCTTGAGGTCTTTGTACTTCTCTAGAAGTACTTCTTCCCTAGCCTTATCATCTTTGATTTGGCATTTAAGCTTATAAATCTCATCATTTTTATCATTAATCACAGCCTCAAATTCAGCTTTTCTTTTGGAAATGGTTTGCTCTAGCTCAAAGTTTTTATCAATTAAAGCCACATTTGCCTCTCTAATAGAAGCAAATGCTGCTATGCATGAATCAAAACAAAGCTTGGCTTTAGCCTCAGAGGATACCTGTGATGAAGCATTGGAGGATGACCCATCAGCAGACTCCAGGGCATGAGAGCAAGATTCCCAAAAGGATGATCACCACCATGTTGACCAGCACCAGGAAACAGTTGTTCATGACCAGATAAAATCTGGTAAACTGCTCCAGTCACAACTCCTGGGGTGAAGAAGCAGTGTTGTTGAGGTTGGGTTTGATGATGAGATGGAGAAGATTGAGGCTCAGGGAGTGCATGTGGTTGCTGAGCAGTGGGTGCTTGAACTTGACTTGGCTGAGGCATGTAGTAGCAGGGGTATGGGTATGGCATATGACCCTGAGGCACAAAGTATACAGGTGATGCCTGAGCTGGTGATGGATGACCAGAATGGATGTATGTTGCCCTCTGTGCTGTGAGCTATTGCTTGGAAAAGTCACAAAGGGTGCAGAGGAGTTAGATCCAGATGATCTACACTCTCTAGCAAAGTGTCCAAGCCTATGGCACTTGTGACACCTCAACTTACTCTTGTCAAAACCAACTTTGGTTTTGCCAGAGAGACCAGGAAATTTCCTGCCAGTTCTCTTGTATAACTTTTGAGATCTGATATTTATCATTGCCATTTGACTCAAAATATCCATCTCTTCCAGATCATCATCTGGAATGCCCTTCAAGTCCTCCATCAGAAAGCACAGGTTATCACTATTACCTCCTGAACTACCATCAACACCAACAAAAGCATGTTCAGAATTGGTAGAGAAATCGATATGCTCATCATAAGAACTCTCTGATGCAGCTATTTGACTCTTGACCTATCAGTGCAGCATTGCCTGATACAAAGTCATCAGTGAGCTTGCCAGATGTGGACAACTTCCTTTCTGCTCTATCTCTCTCTCAAATGTAAGCAGTTTCCATGAAGTTGGGTGGAGAGAGTATCCAGATTTGCACTGGAGCGTAGGACAATAGTATAAGTGTCCCATCTCTCAGGCAGGGATCTGAGGAAACGGTTGTTCATCTGACTATTGGAATACTCTTGTTTAACCATTTTCAGCTCAGAAATAAGACAAGAGAATCGCTCAAACTGTTGAGTCAGTGTCTCACCCTTCCTATGAGAGAATGTCTCATATTGTTGGGCGAGGATTTCCCTAGTGTTTGCTAAGACCTCATTGGTTCCTCAACCCAGAGATCATGAGCAGTTTCATGATGCAAAAGCCCTGAATAAATTTCATTTGGAATTGCCATAGCCAGAATTCCATGGGCTTTAGCATCAATTTCGAACAGCTTAAGATCTTCGTCTGAATATTGTTCAGGTTTCTTCGGAACCTTTATTTGATTCAGGAACGCTCACCATAGGCATGTGTGGACCATGTACCACTGACTTCAACAACCAGAACTGTTGACAGACAGGTGATGGAGCATACGACGTTGCCATATGTTATACTCGTTCCTCACAAGCATCGGAGGCTTTGTTGAGGAACCAGTATTGTGAGGATCATTAGTGGTGTCGCTATTTCAGATTTCAAGTAAATCAAGGTAACAAAACAAATCTAGCTCAAAAACCACGAGAACCTCAAGTTTAATGGCCAGAAGCAGCAGAAACTCAATCTCTATAACTAATTCTTGCAAATTACTAATTCGATCAAACGTAGATAGCAATAGAGCAGTTTCAATAATCAATAGTTAAATCGATCAATGATTAACCTGCTCTGATACCATTTGAAAGGATCTCAGCTTCTAGTTTGATCAATTAGGTTGTATTCGCAGTGGATTTAGCTCGAGAATTAAAAAACAAGCAAGAATAGAAATGATTTTGCATGTAACAGTAAAGTTATAGAGAGAGAGAACAATTCTGCAAAAAGTGTTTCTATTGAATCACACGCTTCGGCAAGGATTACAATTAGGTCATCTCCTTTTATAGAGGAAATGACGTCAGCTGATGTCACTTGATAGTGACATCAAACCGTTATTCTAACCAACTACTGAAAACACCTAAACTACTGAAGATGTCAAACAGCTGACATCTTCTTACAAAATGCTAAGTGTTACTACTTATTACAAACGACTGATAAGAAAAGAAACTACTGAAAGCTACAACGACTGAAGAACAAACTCTTCAGTCATTACAAACTACTGAAAGGAAAATTACAAACTACTGAAATGTAAAACCATCACACAAACTGAAGATGACTTCTTCAGCTGTTGTGACAAACTCTGAAGCTTCAGCACTTGTCTTCAGACTTTGAACTTCAGATGTTTCATCAGCTGATGACTTCTGTAGTTGTCATCAGCTGATGTCTTAGTCTTTGTACATAAGTTGTTGATCTTCAGTACTTTAGTTCTTCAGCTGTTGATCTTCAGTACTTTGTCTTCAGCACTTGAGGCTTTAGTACTTGAGGTCTTCAGTACTTGATGCTTCAGTTGATGAGTCTTCAGGACAGCTGTTGTTCTTCAGTTCTTTGATCTTCAGCTATTGAAGTCTTCAGTCTTTGTCAAACTGCTGATGAAGCTTTCAGCAGTTGTTGTGATGTCTTGTGGGACTTAGAGGTTTTTCTGATCTGGCTCATTGGTTCTTTTGGTCCAACAGTTCATCTTATTTTATCATTTTGATCCAAATCTTCATGTGTTTGATTGATTCGAGTGCTCCTGGACTAACAGGGTATTATTTGTTTTCAAGTTTTTTTCTTCTTATAATTGAGGGTAAAATGGTACTTTTACACCCACTAGAAAATTATTAATGGTCGTTTAAGGGAAGGACTAAATACGTTATATTTTTAAACCTTAGGACTAAACCTATAATTTTTCATTCCAGGAAAGAAATGTGAAATTTGAGCAAAACTCAGGGACAATCCGTGTAATTATTCAAAATTATATTTTAGGCCTGATAGGACACTAATTACATTTTGTAACCATGTTCATCCAATTTGTTAACACAGTTAGTTGTGATCCATTAGTTAATGTAAAAATATATGGTGTTCCTAATAGCATAATAAAAATTACACATACACCCTACCCTCACCCGCGGGCCCTAACCCCTTTCTCTTTGCATATTCTCCATCTTCTCTCTACCGTAATCATTTGGTGCTCCAAACACTAACCAACCATCTCTTATTCAAATGCCAAGGTGGAATATCGGGGAGTCACAATTTTATGGCCAAGACCACTTGGTAACGAAATCTATTGTAATAATTGCATGTCACCCTTCAAAAGCTACTATTATGTATATGTTGTTTAGTTATCTAATAACCCGGTCCAACATCAAAGGACAAAACATATTGAGATCGATATATATTTTGTTCGAGAACATGTTAAGCCAGGATGTGTTTAGGTGCTTCAGTTCCATCCTCTCTCCAATACATGGAAATCTTTACGAAAGAATTACCAAGACAACTTTATCAAGAATTACCAAGACAACTTTATCAAGAATTTCGGCTAGCATTACTAAGATAACTTTATCAAGAATTTGGTCTAGTTTACTTCATTTTACTCTATCTCAAACTGCAAAAGAATATTAGAGAGGTATATTATTTAGGATTATATTGTTTAAATTGTATAATACTATCTTGTCATTATAGTTTCATAGTTTAGAGGCTGCAACCGTTTGTATTTCTTTCCCTATATAATGAGGATTGCATATTTAAATAATATTCAAGAAATTTTTTCCAATACGATGAACATGTTTACTACTATTATGTGTAGATCTTATGGACAAATTTCTCGCTGGTGAAAAATATGAAAAACTCATGCAGGACCGTTGAAGGGGGTCAATGCAACAGTTTCAAAGTGAGGAGAGACTTAGAACACTTAATAGATCAAATAGGAACCAAGTTTTCATTGATGATACTAAGAACACAAGTAAATATGAGACAATAAGAGAGACATAGACACTTAATAGATCAAATAGGAACAGTTTTTATTGATGATACTAAGAACACAAGTAATATGAACAAAGACAAAAACACAAGAACAAGACAAGAACGAGAACAAGAAACAAGAACAAGAACAAGAACAAGAACAAGAACAAGAACAAGATAGTATTTGGTTTTCAAGAATGTTGTATATTGCTATCAAGTTCTATTACAAGTGTTATAAAACATAAACATAAAGACAATTACTTGAGACACTTTATACTACATCTTATAACTGGCTATACTTTAAAAGCCAGCTGGAAACACTAATCTAGACAACAAAATCAATGTATAGTCAAAAGGTAGATTGCCTTTTGACTTGTTACTATGCATGCCATAGC